>SJYC01116610.1:0-16449 GCA_006408675.1 Madoqua kirkii | reverse complement strand
TAATGACACCTTTCTTTCTTCTTTTACAGTTTTATGCTTTCTGCTTCTTTTTTCTTTTCCTCTTTGTTGAGGTATAATTGACAAATAAAGGATATTTAAAGAGTACAGTGTGATTATTTGACATACGTATACATTGTGAAAGAATTCCCCTTCATTGAGTTAATTTCTACTTTTTTTTCTCAACATGCTGCACTGGCTAGGACCTAATAAGCATAATAACTGTAGAAATGGTAACAGCGAGCACCTTTGTTTTTTTCCTGATCTGAAAGAGAATCATTAACATTTCACCTTTAGGTATGATATTTGCTGTGATTTGTTTTAAAAAACATGTCTTGTTTCAAGTTTTAAAAAATTCCTTTAAAGTTTTTAGTTTGCTCGGAATTCATATCACAAATGGCTGTTTAATGTTTTTGAACTCTCGTCTCCTCTGGAAATGATCACACAGTTTTCTCTTTTGTCAGTGGAACAAATAAGAGTAAGTTAATTTTCTAATAAGAATTCAACCTTAAATTCCTGCCCAGCCAATAAAAGTATAATGAGAACCCCTTTGTGCTCACACTGCGCTCCTGTACACAACAGGCTTGACGACCCTGAGCTTGTTTGTCGTGCAAATGATGTATAGTGACTATAAGCAAAAGTTCTTACCTCAGCTATCCTGGGACTGTCATAGATTTCTGTAATTTCACAAGGCCTCTCACTTTCCTAAGTTGGTTAAGAATAAAATAAAAAAGAAGAAATGGAAGGTTACAACATTTGCCATGACCATGATTAAAATCAGTGATTCTTAAACCTACCACACATTAGGATCAGTAGAGTGCTTTAAAAACAAAAGAGAATAGACAGAAGGATAATAACTGGCCCCCTAAAAAAACACAAACAAGAGATACCACTGTGAGTTACTTAAATAATGTAGGTTGACACTGTGGAGAAGTGATTGGGAGTAGAAATGAAACAAGGTTGGCCGCTGTGGATAACTAGATTCTTTATACTATACTCTCTCTGTTTAAAATGATCCATGATAAAATGTTGAAGGTTTTTTTGGTACCAATGCCACAGCTCTGTCATCCAGAGATTCTGATTAACTGGAGTTATTTTGGAGTTGAACTAACCAAGCAACAGACAGTGTTCTATCACTTGCCGAGGTTCACATATAAATTGTAAAGTGGCAGACTCAGGGATAGGACTTAGGTTTTTCACTCCCTGTTAACACTTACCAGTGTGAGAACAATCAGAAATGCTCATAAATAAGAATGGAATTAGAACATAGAGACCACACAATACCGCTACATCACAACCATGGCCTCTGGTTGGATATGGGTCAGGGTGGCCCTTGAATTTTAAGCCTGGTCTCCAGAGAACTCTGGTATTTGTAATGGGTGGGGTCAGAAGATGCTCTTGTGACCGATGTGTATTAGTATGTAGGAAAAGTACAAAGATAAATAGAGTCACATGCTCCTGGACAGTCTTTTGTAAGTTCACCTCCATCTTCTTTGAGAAGCTTGTGTCCTTTTTTTCTCAAGGTTAGAAAACACACTCACTGCACAGACGTGTTTGCCATGGCAACAGACATCCCTCTCTGCCCCTCCTTGGGCCACCCCCAGTACTGTCCTCAAGTGACCTGAGGATCGGATGATATATCAGCTCTGCCTGGAGGGTAGAGTCATGCATCTGAGACAGAAAAAGGGGCACAGAAACACCCACTCTTTTGTCCTCAGAAAATAGACACCAGTCCTGACGCCCCCAGCCCAAAGCCCATTCATTGAATACTGATTCCCGCCAAATGTCGCGACCCAAAGAAACTGCCAGTCACCTCAGTGGACTCACTGCTGCTTCTTCTTCGGTGAATCAGAGTAAACAGTAAGGCTACCAGCAAGGCCGTGGCCACCAGGGACGGGATGCCTGCTGCTAACCCAAGAGAAGGCCCACAGTCCTGCACAGACAAAACAGTCAGGTTCTCCCGGAAAAAAAGGGAAGACTTCAAAAGATTAAAATTAAATCAAAACTCTGCATGGATCCTCAGTGTCCTACACAAAATCAAAGAGTATTTGATTTTGGAATGAAATATTCTTTCCAGTGTACATGGCACATGGCTCATTTTCATCATACTTAATGCACGTTGCTTAAATTGATTGGAAAAGGACAATAATTCAGTAGAAAACTGGACAAACATATGAACAGGCCATTCCTAGAAACAGAAGTGTGTGTCGTATTAATATAGAAAAAGCTGAAAAACAGTTCAAAGCAACAATTAGCATTCTTATCTGTTAGTTCAGCAAAAAGTAAAATATATACCCAAAAGTTTTGTATACCACACCATTTTGATATGAATTTTTTTAATGTATGTACAATAAATGCATGAACCGATTAATTTCCAAATTCGCATTTGCTGTGCTCTGAGTGGAAGGAGCCATGCTCGTAGCCCCATAAGTTTTCATATTTGTAATTACTTGCAGAGAGTATCGAGAAGCCCTGTAAATGTGCAACTATCATATAACACTGGAGTCTTGGTCACTTTTGAGGGGGTGATTTTGTTACAGAATGACAAAACACATAAAAGTATATAAATGACAAATATGTGGCTTAACGACTTCGTGTGATGAACCCATTCAGGTAACCTGCCCCTGGATGAGGAACAGGACATTGCCAACCTCTGAGAAGCCCCCTTGGGCTCCTATCCAGTCACTGCATGTGTATCCTGGAATCTACCACTGTAGTTTAGCTTTGTCTATTTTTCAGTGTTATCTTGATGAAAGTAGAAAGTATGTACTCTCTCACGTCTAGCTTCCTCTGTTCCAGACTTTGGGAATCATCTGTGATTGTTCATGTTCTCCTTCCCTTTCGAACTGAGTTGGTTGTAAGAAAAACAGTTGAGCAGATTATGTGCTTGGTGACAGGTCACATAGCAAATGTCATCTAATCTTCAAAATGAATGCACAAGATGGGTACAGCATTATCCCGTTTCTAAGTGGCTGGACCAAGGCTCCATAATTTAAGTGGTATACTTACGGTTCCTTTTCCATCAGTCACAACTGGAGAGGAAGTCTGCATAGAAAAAGAACACTCATCTTAAGATAACAAAATCTATACAATGCACATTATATAAGATAGTCTGCCCAGGGTTAAGCTGTAAATGCTTAAAGTATATCCCTTTGCTAAACTTTCTATTAAAAGCAACAGATGACAACAACTGTGGAATAGAACCTTCCTCAGTTCTTCCCAGGTAAGAAGGAATAAGATTGGTTACAAGGCACATGAAATCAGAAATTCAGGTGAGAGCTTCGTTATTCACCCTGTGGATTCGCCATAATACATTTTACAACTCAAAAAGGCTTTATCCTGTCCCAAGTTCCCACACCCTTCCCAGTACACTTTGGGCCTACTTGTCTCCATTGCTAGAAAGGAAAAAATATGAATACTGGTAGAGCCAGGCTCTTTAAGAAGACCTTGGAGGAAGAAAGTGTGAGTCGCTCCGTCGTGTCGAACTTTTTGTGACCCCATGGACGGTAGCTCACTAGGCTCCTCTGTCCAGGCAAGAATAGTGGAGTAGGTTGCCACTTCCTCCTCCAGAGTATCTTCCCAACCCAGGAGTTAAACCCAGGTCTCCTGCATTGCAGGCAGATTTCTTTACCGTCTGAGCCACAAGGGGAGACTACTTGTTTCTAAGAAGGCCTTACTTGTTCCCTTACCTCAATGAAGCAGATGGCTTGGGCAGGTCTCTGAAGCTGTGAATTATCCATATTCCCGGCATAATTCCAGGTTGAATGAATACATGCTTCTAGTTCACAGCTCCATTCAAAGAGGAGCACTGAATTTTACCCACTTATAGATATTTCAGATGAGAGTCTTATCTCGATGCATAAATCTCAGGGCACAAAGTTCCACGTTAGCAGCTAACTCATGTAAGCTATGCTAGCTGGTGTAGTGTGGGGTTAAGAGCATGCGGTCCTTGTGTCCTTCTGGAATGGGGTGTTGATTTCTCCACTCACAAGCTCATGGGCCTCATTTCCTCATCCATAAAATAGGGCTGTGAGCACCTACCTCTAGCGTTGTTTGGAGGATCAATGTGGACCAGGAGTAGAAGCTTTGATCATTCCTTTAAACTTCGTAAAGCTCTGGCCAGACCTGTTACTTATTGAATATTCTCACCAACCATGGGCTTCCCTGGTGGCTCAGACAGTGAAAAGTCTGCCTGCTCTTCAGTAGACCCAGGTTCGACCTCTGGGTTGGGAAGATCTCCTGGAGAAAGAAATGGCCAAACTACTCTAGTATTATTGCCTGGAAAATCCCATAGACAGAGGAGCCTGGCGGGCTGCAGTCCATGGGGTCACAAAGAGTAGGACACGACAGAGGAACTTCACTTTCACTTTCACTCATCAACCTCAGTGGGTACATTGGAATTCCAGCGGCTTTGCCTTTTTGATAGTTTTCTCTATTTTACAAAAAAAGAAAGAAAAAAAAAGATCCGGATCTCAAGAGAAGTTATAGGTCTTCTCACAGATTTCATAGATAAATTTAACCTGAACTTGGATGTTTGCATTCCAAGCCTAGACCTCTTTCCCAGAGAGCTCCGATCAAAGAAATATTTGCTAAACTTGGTACTGACACTTGGTACTTAAATGGTTTTAGTTTTACTGAAACACAGTCTCACCACCACCCCACAATATGACCTTAATGCTGTTTGCCTAAAGTGTTCTGTTTCTCAGGTGATGGGGAGAGTTAGATATTGTTTCAGGTAACAGAAACAATATCTGCATTCAGGTTACAGAAATTCATTTGAGCTGGGTTTGGCCCCTCCACCCCCTGAAGGAGTTAACGCCAAAGATTCAGGGGTTCCTCGTGGATCCCAAGGTGGTGGGAGTCTGGCTTCTCCAGGCACTGGAGCTGGGGCCTGAGACTCTGCCATGACCAAAGACCCCTTCCTCCTGGGATCGCTCCATCACTCCTGGGCAGCACGGGCTTTCACTTCTGCTCTTCTCCGCCTGTTTGCTTCCTTCTTTCTCTCTCTGGATGGATTTTTCTGCCCTCATGAACACCTGCTAACTGTACCAGCTAATGCATATGAAACACTTATTATGTGCCAAGCCGTTCAAATACCTTCCCTCTATCAGCTCATTTATTCTTCCCAGCAGCCAGTGAAGCAGGACTAAAATGATCCCCATTTTACAGTAGAGAAGAGTGAGGCACAAAAAAGTGAAGCAACTTGTGTGAGGTCCCACAGCCCTCAGTGGCAGATGCCAAGTGGTCTGGCTTCAGGGTCCAGGCTCTTAGCCATTGTGCCGCTCTGCCTTCCATGAAAATGCAGCACCCATCCCTAATTTTCATATTTGACAGTTCAGTGTGGCCCAGCAGGGGCTGACTTGCATATGTGGTCCTGTTCCCCCCTCCCTGCAGAGAAGCTCTGATGCACACGGCATCCACCTCCCCCCACTTTCCAGGACATCCAGCTACATCAAAAGGGAAGGATTATGTGGCAGAAATACAATCACAGATACGGTGGCCAGATGTCCTGGTTGTTCTGAAAAGTTGCAACATATTCAGTGCTAAAACCAGACAGTCCCAGGCAGACTGGGATGGCTGTTTTCCTATATAGATTCAAAGGGAGGAGGGACAGTTCTCAGAGAAATAGGCTCTTAACCAAGAAGACGCTCCAAAAGGTGACGACTTGCAGCATTAGCGCCTGCCTCTAGCCCCTTCACCCTTGCGGCGCTAAGCAACGGCCTCTCGCTTCTCTGAGTTACCTTCCTAGGCTGAGCCAAGCCAGGATAAGACAGAACCTGGGATCTCTACAGACCGGCTGGCTTGAGTAGCCAGGTAGGAAGTGTCGCCAGTCGCATATTGAAAGATTTGGATGGGGAAGGAGAAGGCTAGGGAATAGGCTACTGACAATATTGACAATAGGCTATTGTCAGCCTCTGCAGACGATAGGCAGAGGCTGAAGCAGGGAGCTGAGTGAGTCGGGGAGGTTCAGAAGACAGGGCCCTCACCAGGAGGGTGGAGCAGGTGCCCGGAAGTCAGGGACAGCGTCAGGGTCACCAGTGGGGCCTGGGTCCCTAGGCCACACAGGTGGGTCACTAGGTGGCAGTGGGTCAGTAGGGTCTGCATTTCCACTGCTCTCCAGGACGCTGCCCTCATGTCACAGTAAATGTGGGCACCAGCTTAGGCATCCTCTTCCCTGGCAGTCTCAGTCTATTTTCTTTGAATAACCATATGACTTATTAGAAAAACTTGGCATAGCCCAAACTACTAAAAATCTGGGCCAGGAAAATGCCTAGCTCCATCAGAGCAGCAATTCTGGTCAGAAAACAATCCTGGCATGTTATCTTCTAAACAACAGGAGAGCAAAAGACGGAGGGTCAATTCTGGATTGAAACTGTCTGCCATCATCATTGAAAATCTCCATGTGGACTTGCAACTGTCATAATCCAAAGCCATAAGATGTTCGTTCATCTTGACCCAATGATTTCCCTTCTACACTTCATTCTAAGGAAATCAGGTTAAGTGCCAACAAGGATTTTATATCTCTACTTATCAGAAAAGAATTCTTAACTGTGATTGGTCATTTAGCTAAATAATTTGTTTGAAGAAATGTCATAAGCCCACCCTCAGTTACTTTTATAAAGGCTGATGGAAAACATTTGTTATATATAAAATTAGAGGTGAGAAGGCATGAAGACAACAGAAGTCAAAATTTATGTAGGGTCAAACAGGACTGGGAGGAGCAACCCCAGTGTTTTCTACTGATGGCAATTTAAGTGTTTCTTTGGTTTCTTGCTATTTTCCTTTTCAAAATGTGTATTTATCATTCTTATCATTGAGAACATGTCTCTCAGCACCCCCAGCTCTTCGTAGTGCTTTGAAACCTGTGTAACGTCACAGCTTTACATGAGGCTGTGTGATGGTGTCCTGGAGGCCCAGTGTCAACTCTGCATTGATCTCTGCCCACCTACCTGGTAAGCGGGGGGCGCTGCACTCACCGTGCTGGCCGGCAGTGTGAAGTTCAGTGAAAAACTCTGCAAGAGAGAAGGAAACCTTAAAGGTTCCAGTAATGGTCATCCAGGCCATTGTCTGACCCCTCCACCACATGTCATAGACCCTGGAGGACTCCAGGAGAATTTGCTGACCCCACAGGCTCAGTCAGCTCCAGCCTCCCCTCCCAATCTTGGCCTCCGAAGAGGCAGGGGAGCAGGTGAGTCAGGGGTTATGAGATCCCTCCTCAGCAGCAAGGCAGTCCTCCACTTCCTCCCCTCCCAGGCCCTCACCAGGGCCAGTTTAAGGGACCAGCCAGTCAAGCTACTGCTGAGAGGTCCTGACTCAAAAGGGCAGCAAAAACATTAATAGAAACATTCAGCAGAGTGCTGAAAGTTGTTTTGTTTTTTTCTTTCTCTCCCTGGAACGCCTCTCAGGAAGCAAACTGTGTAGACTGAAGCACTTTCTTCTTGGGGTGGGAAGTAAGACCCCAGGGGCTCCCACTTCAACTCCCTCACAGGAGGAGAATCTGAGAAAGATAAGTTTCCCTTTTTACTGAATCCAAGGCAGAGGTTTCAGGCTGGAGCTGAGCTGGTTGGGATGACAGAGGAAAGAGGCTAACGCTCTGTGACCTCCCCTCACGTAGAGCCCAGCCTCATGTCTCCCTCAAATAGGGGTCAATATTTAAAGATCGTGGGCTTTATACACACTGCCAAGTATAGAATTACCTTTGCAGGTGGTGCTAGTGGTAAAGAATCCACCTGCCAATGCAGGAGACGCAAGAGACAGGGGTTCGATCCCTAGATTGGGAAGATCCCCAGAAGGAGGAAATGGCAACCCACTGCAGTATTTCTGGCCTGAAAAATTCCATGGACGGAGGAGCCTGGCAGGCTACAGTCCATGGGCTTGCAAAGAGTTGGACATGACTCAGTGACTGAGCGCATGTGTAAAATAGGTAATTAATAAGAACCTGCTGTATAGCACAGAGAACTCTACTCAGTGCTCTGTGGTGACCTAAACAGGAAGCAAATAGAAAAAGAGGGGATATATATATAATTGATTCACTTTGCCAGAAACGAATCAACATTGTAAAGCAACTATACTCAAAAAAAAAAAATCATGGACTCAATGGGGCACCAGCTTGTTCGCCTACCCAGGTGTCTACTCTCCAGGATCAGGTCCTGCCCAGGGGCTCCAGTGGCTCTTTCCTCATCCCTGTTCCCATCTTCTGTCCTTCCAGTTTGGGCTCTTTCATGTCAGTTTCTTCCAGTTGCTCTTTACCCAGTGCCTTTCCTGCCTGGATGTGAAAAACGGGTGGGCTCTGCTCCAACTCAGCTGGTGACAGTTTCTGCCCCTGACTCAAGGGGTTGGAGCGGTCTTGTTTATAACAGATCGGCCCCCCTCCGTGTCCAGTCACCCTTGAATCATGCCCCCTGGCTGGGCTCTCTCTCAGTCAGCCCCAGCCTCCCCAATCCCTGACGACTTGGCTTAAACTCTAGCTCCTGATCTTCCTGAAGCCTCTGAAACCCGGTTTTGTCATTCTAGAAGCAATGTGCGTACTAAGATTTAAAATGAAATGTTAGCCAATAATGAGAAGATTGGGATGGATTAGAGAATCCTAAGATTTCAGAGCTGAAGTGCCTCCAAGACTGTTTACCTCAGACCCTCATTTTATAGAAGAGGAAGCTGAGGCCTAGGGACTTTTCAGAAATTCCCTCATGGATAAATGAGAACAGTTAGGGCTTATCTCTTAAAACAGACAAATGAGATTGGTCTAGGTGACTCAAATCCAGCCTGGAAGATGGGTCTAGAGGTGATAGTACCAATATATGCAAAACTGATGAAACATCTACTGTAGCTAGCTTTCAGGTAGGTTGAAATTCAGAGAGGTCAATGAATGAGAAAGTCTTTTGTGAACTAAAAATGTTTCAACATTGTCAAAAAAAACAAAAAAAAAACACAACAAAAAAACCAAACAAACAAAAAAAAACAAAAAAAATCAAAAAACAACAAACAAACAAACAAAAAACAAACAAACAAAAAACACAAAACAACAACAAAAAATGTTTCAAGCACCTCAAGGTATAGTACCCACTGCTGCCTGCCCCAGAGATTGCCTTTCAATTAGGATGGCTCCAGCAGGCCAGCATCCTTCAGTGGCAACTGTTCACTTCCCTGTCTCTTAGCAACAGGAAATCCTTACTTTATAGAAAAGAAAATTGAGGCAAGAATTTGAATGGATTGCCCAAGTTCACATGATTAGTTGGCTGTATCTCCAGGATCAGGTCCTGCCCAGGGGCTCCAGTGGCTCTTTCCTCATCCCTGTTCCCATCTTCTGTCCTTCCAGTTTGGGCTCTTTCATGTCAGTTTCTTCCAGTTGCTCTTTACCCAGTGCCTTTCCTGCCTGGATGTGAAAAACGGGTGGGCTCTGCTCCAACTCAGCTGGTGACAGTTTCTGCCCCTGACTCAAGGGGTTGGAGCGGTCTTGTTTATAACAGATCGGCCCCCCTCCGTGTCCAGTCACCCTTGAATCATGCTCCCTGGCTGGGCTCTCTCTCAGTCAGCCCCAGCCTCCCCAATCCCTGACGACTTGGCTTAAACTCTAGCTCCTGATCTTCCTGAAGCCTCTGAAACCCGGTTTTGTCATTCTAGAAGCAATGTGCGTACTAAGATTTAAAATGAAATGTTAGCCAATAATGAGAAGATTGGGATGGATTAGAGAATCCTAAGATTTCAGAGCTGAAGTGCCTCCAAGACTGTTTACCTCAGACCCTCATTTTATAGAAGAGGAAGCTGAGGCCTAGGGACTTTTCAGAAATTCCCTCATGGATAAATGAGAACAGTTAGGGCTTATCTCTTAAAACAGACAAATGAGATTGGTCTAGGTGACTCAAATCCAGCCTGGAAGATGGGTCTAGAGGTGATAGTACCAATATATGCAAAACTGATGAAACATCTACTGTAGCTAGCTTTCAGGTAGGTTGAAATTCAGAGAGATCAATGAATGAGAAAGTCTTTTGTGAACTAAAAATGTTTCAACATTGTCAAAAAAAACAAAAAAAAACAACAACAAAAAAACCAAACAAACAAAAAAAAACAAAAAAAATCAAAAAACAACAAACAAACAAACAAAAAACAAACAAACAAAAAACACAAAACAACAACAAAAAATGTTTCAAGCACCTCAAGGTATAGTACCCACTGCTGCCTGCCCCAGAGATTGCCTTTCAATTAGGATGGCTCCAGCAGGCCAGCATCCTTCAGTGGCAACTGTTCACTTCCCTGTCTCTTAGCAACAGGAAATCCTTACTTTATAGAAAAGAAAATTGAGGCAAGAATTTGAATGGATTGCCCAAGTTCACATGATTAGTTGGCTGTCACTGGGACTTGGGTCTTTTGGTGACAGCCTATTTCTTTCCTTTTTTAGAAAAAAAAATTTTATTTGCTTATTTGGCTCTGTTGGGTCTTAGTTATAGCATGCAGGATCTTTAGTTGGGGCATCCAAACTCTTGGTTGTGGTATGTGGGATCTAGTTTCCTCACCAGGGATGGAACCCAGGACCCCTGCTTTGGGAGTGCAGAGTGTTAGCCAATGGACCACCAGGGAAGTCCCAGCAGCCTCCTTCTCCCATGTCACAGGCTTCCTCAGGACTCCTGGCATTTCTCCAAAATAATTGGAGCCCCCAGGCTCACAGTACTTTGCACCTCCTCTTCCAAGACAGCATTAGAAAGACATCTGAGCTACTTAGGTCTTTTTGCTCAAGGGACCTACCTGCATGCTAACATGGATCAAGCCCACAGAGGATGCTGGCTGGTCACAGCATCAAATGCAGCTGCCAAGAGCCTTATCTCATCAGCAAACATAGCTACTGATGTCAGCAGGCCCAGGACAAAGCTTTCTTTGGGGGACAGCAGGAGGGAGGAGCAGCAACAAGTGGGCCACTGCATGTGCTGTTTATCAACATTTGGATGACGAAGATTTTGGCCAACTTCAGAAAGACATTTATATTTTGTAGAAACGCACCACAGTACTCTCATGGAGAAAACAACATCACGTAAATGTGGGTGGAGAAGAATCTGACTCAGTGTCCTTTAGAGATAAAGCTGAGTGGGGCGAGGCAACTCTGGCCTTGGAGTCCCCTCATCTGGGTTCAAGTCCACTTAGCCATTTAGTAGCTGTGAGGCCTGGGGAAAGTGACTCAGGCTCTCTGGTCTCTGTTTCTTCATAACAAATCTATTCTCCCAGGCACAGTTATTCCATCCTCAAAACTGGGATACTATTAACTTGCCCTGCCTGTCTCATGGGATAAACTCAAAGGAACTAATGTCTATGGCAGCTCCTTCAAAACTATAAATTACTCCAGGTGGGGGACCCCATGATGTCATATTCTTCATAGCCTGACCAGCATGGAGCAAGGTACAGGGAAGCCACTAGAACAATCTTGTTGGATGGAATTGTCTGCATGAATTTACAATATTCAAAGTACAGGAATTTGGTACAAGACACTCATTGCTAGTCTAAGCACTGTGTTGATATCTACATACAGCTCCTCAAAACTATAAATTACTCCAGGTGGGGGACCCCATGATGTCATATTCTTCATAGCCTGACCAGCATGGAGCAAGGTACAGGGAAGCCACTAGAACAATCTTGTTGGATGGAATTGTCTGCATGAATTTACAATATTCAAAGTACAGGAATTTGGTACAAGACACTCATTGCTAGTCTAAGCACTGTGTTGATATCTACATAGTGGTTCCAAAGGGACATCAGGATCTCAGTAGTTAAGTGTCATTATGAGTCTGCTGTGTGTGATGGGAATGAGGGGAGATGGGCTGAGTACTCACGATGACTGAGGATACCCCACCCCCACAAGGGGCACACTCTCACCCCTACATCATGGGTGAGGAAACTAAGAGACCAAGACAGGCTTCTCAAGGTCCCCAGCTGGTCAGTGGGAGAGGCTGGATAAGAAGAGGCTAGATGGTCTAAATAAAAAATCTTATTTCACAGATCTTCCTAACTCCAAATCTGAACAGCCCCTTTTACTAACCTCTTTAATAAAGGAATCACAGAAGCCCCTTCTAACTCAGCAATCTTCATTTGATTGAGTCACAACCAAACATGTACCACAAGTCAGTAAGAAAGGTGGACAGTTTCTGATGCAACTTATGAGTCTCTCTGTTGTGGATCACACAGCAAAAGGCAGACTAAACAGATAAGGATAAAGGACTCATTGCTCCAACTGGGAAATGAGTTTTGCTGAAACATTTACTTTGCATCCTTGTAGGTGGGGTTTTAAAAAGACAACCTTAATATTAAAATATAAGAGGCATCAGCAAATATCACATGAGAATTTTTAATGATTAGTATTTCATACTAGTAGGAAAAAAATTTCATAGTTTAATGATTAGTATTTCATACTAACAGGAAAATAATTTCATACTAATAGGAAAATAATTAAAAGCCAAGCTCCTTAACTTCCTTTCACTGAAAGTAGTTATATTTGAATTAGATGTGAGCTTTAAAAGCCTGGGTATTGTTGTTTATAGAAAGAAATGAAGGCTAGGCAAGGAAAGATGCTGTCTCACTCACCATTTCCAACAGCTTCCCAAGAGCCTTCTCCAAACACTGCCCTCGGCAACCTCGACTTTTTGCTGGTGTTATTGGCTTGTGTCTTGCATTTGTAGGAACATCCAACTGGGAGAGCAAGGGTGCCAAGAGAAGAGGAGGCTCCACCAGACTTCTGGCCAAGCCATTTATGGTCAGGGGAGTAGCCGAGTCGTTGGCCCATCCCTCAGGGGAGATGCTCTCCTGCTCCGTGGCCACCGTGTATGCCCGGGTGACCTATGCTCTCTGCTTTCATTTTCTGTCCTTTTTACTTTCAAGCTCCTTCCTTGGTTACATCTTCATCTCAGCAAAGAACTCAGAGCTGGCCCGAGACCGCGGTGGCTCCTGCAGCCAGCTGCTTTTTAGAAACAATGGGTTACACACAGGCTAAGTGACGCTGGCCACTCCACCCCCAGGGGCCAGGCAGTGGCACTGATCACCGTCCCAGCAATGAGGCAGTCAGCACATCACCAGCATTGATGGAGGGGGTGTCTGGGGGCTGGCGCCTGCTGTGCTGGGGGCAGGGCTGTACCTGCTTTAGGTGACGAGCATGAGTTGAGCCTCACCCTCATTCTCTTCTCATATTTTGATGCAGAGCCTCACAGAGCTGGAGTCCAAGCTGTTGACATGGACTGCCTTATATTTCTTGTGAGTTTTCTGTTAGAAGTTTACTTCTTTAAAACATGAAGGGGTTGGAATCTCATGTCAACAAAACAGCAAAATTAAAACCAATAATTTGCTCATTGCAATGGGTGCATTCATTCATTCACTCAACAAATCTTTAACTTCTCTGTGTCAAGCATTATTCTGGGCTCTGTTCTGGGCTTGGTGATAAAGACAAGTGAGACTGCAACTCGAAGGGAATGTATGTTCCAGTGAGGCAGGTGGACACCAGTCAGAAGAGGACAGGGAAAATCACCATGGAGGAGCAAGTGTGGTGTATAAGGGAAGAGGGCCTAGAGTGATGGGGAGGCAGCTGCCTCTAGACATGACATTTAAGATGCACATGAAAGATAAGAAGAGGATTCCAGGCAGAGTGAACAGGAAATTCAAAGGCCCGATTCTAAAGCAGGCTTGGTGTGCTGGGATAGGAGGGAGGCCAGTGAACCTTGTGGGAGGGACCTGGAAAACCTGGAGGTGAAAAGCAGAGTGAGTCTGGGGCCTGTGATGTGAGCAGCCGGGCATGGTAAGATTCCCACGTGCAACAAAGGGAAGACTTTCGGGGTTTTGAGGAGAGGATGATCTAAGTGGGGCTGACAATGATTACCTGCACTGCCTGGATCCCAAGGGATACAAGGGTTAACCCAGACTCTGGTTAGCAGAGTCCACGTGAGCACTGACACTGGCTGCCCTGGGATGAGGGCAGTGGCCATGGAGAGCAGTGAAGGGGCTCGTGGCTCATGGAGGAAGCAGAGGCAGTGAGCCTTGATGATGGAAGAAGCGTGAAGTGGGGAGTGAAGAGAGGGAGGGGGAGATGGGAGAAAAGCCAATGCCTGGGCTTGGGATATAACTAACAGGGGTGGAGACACCATCTATTCAGGCAGATGATCCTGGAAAATGGGGTGTGAGGATCCAGGCACTGGATGCCTTGCTTAACAAGACCAGCATGGACTTTGCCTCATGGGGCTTCAGGTACCCAAGACTCAGTGAGGCTTAAACTGAATCCACTGGTGCCCAGAAGTCAGGGAGACAACACAGCTCAGAGACGCCTGTTTGGGATGCCTTGACCACACTCTGGACCCTGTGTGGTCTTAGGCAAGTGAGGTAACTTCTTCCAACCTCCATCTCAGTCTATAAAGGAGAGACAACATGTTTACAATACAGGTTACTTGACTATTTAAATCAGCACAACTGGTGCAAACTGTGCTTCTGTTTTTGCTTGGTAGGCATGAAATCACACCGGGACCAGGGATCTGGACCAAGGAACTGGCGTTGACGGCCCTGCCCCCTCTGGCTAAGCTGTCTGAGGACAGACAAGGCCAGCGAGGGCCTTTTTAACTCTGTCTTGCTTTGCATCCACTGATCACCAACTTGTCCTCCAATGGACATGTTACTCCTTTGGAAGAATTGCTAAGAAAGTCAGTAAATGGGTGCTCTGGCCTAAGGGTCTAGGTCAGTCATGGTTTTCCAGTCATAGCATCAAAAGAGAAGCCTAATTTTTTTCAGATGCTTAATCTTTAAGAAGAAATGAAATTGGTTGGGTGGGTGTAGGGATGCCAACAGAAAGAAGAGAGTTCAGGAACCCCGGCTCTAGGTCACTCCTGAGGCTTCAGCAGCAGGAACTCCAAGATGGTGCTCTCAGGACATTTTCCCAGGGAAAAAACCAGCCCTGAAGAAGCTCAGCCCTCTCTCCCCTTGATCAAGACTCTAGTTTTGGGAGGAGAATCTGATGTGTCTTGAGACAGGCTGGGGTCTGAGACCCGGGACCCCTTGTTACAGTGCTTGCTTGCACCTGGACAAATGTCTCCTTGAGCAACCAAACACAAAGAAACTATAAGGGACTAAAAATAACTGTGTGCACAGGCAGCTGGGGCAAATCATGAACAACAAGATCCCCAAAGACCAAAAGCTCAATTGCCACTTGTAAGAGAGCCCCCTCATAAGAACTGTGACCTTCAGTTTTAGAGGCCACACGCGGTCCTCAGGCTCAAAACCAGATGGAGAGAATTGCTGGGGGACAAAGGGAAAATGGCTACCACGCCTAAGCTATTACAGTAGCAACCATCTCCTCAACGCTCATGTTGTTAGATTTCCAGCCTGTCTGGGTCCAAGAACGGGAGCAACTTTGAAGCCCTCTTCAGCTTTGCTCATGACTTTCTGGGTCCAATAGGAGCCTTGTTCTGGAGTCAGGCTCTGGGTATTCACCAGATCATAGGAGGCCAGAGAGAAGGCCCCCCTTTTGTATATGTTTCCCAAGTTCCTGTAATATTGCAGAAAAAGATCACCAAGAGGACTGAACTTGTCATACAAATCCAGGACATGTTGATAAATCCACATTCTTTAATGAAACAATTCTTTCTAGACATGTGTTAGCTCCTTTCCACTTTCTTTTTGAAACTGACATTTCATGAAACGTACAATTACACACGATAAAAAATACAGTATATTTATAGATAATGCTCTGAACGGTTTTTCTTTTCTTTTTTTTTTAAAGAAAACTTCTAGGCATTTGAGATTATTTTTCAGAAGTTCAGTCTACAAAGGAAACTTGAAAACCATCTGTGAAAGCCTAAGGAACACTTGTTCACACATTGAACAATGACAACACCACGAATTATCTGAGATTTATCAAATGGACCAGACTGACGGCAAACCCCAGGGTGACTTGCTAGTTAATAAGACTTTACAAATGATGTAACCAGGTTGAGCATTTCATGAATAACATAAAACTTAACTTTAGAGGAAAGCCGTCTTATTGTGAATCAATGCACAGCCTCCTTCTCTGGCTGGAGAAATTCCAGAAGCTGAAGTTAATTCCAGATCCTCACCCTGCCCTGGGATCCAGGTTCTAGCATTTGCTAGACCAGATGACACTGGAATTGGATCAGGCTGAAGATCTGGACCCCAAATGTTTCACCAGGTCATCAAGAGAATTCTCTGAGCTGAAATCAGCCTGCTTGGAGCTTTGCAACAGCCCCAAGGACAAAGCAGGCAGGGGTAACGTCCCGTGGGATGTGTACAGAAAGGTCACTGAGCATTTGGAAGAGCCAAGGCAGGGGCCTGGGTCTTTCTGCTGAGTGGACTTTCTCTCGTGAAGCCATCTGTTCAGTTCTTTGCAGAATCTGCGTTGTATATATATCCCGTGGGTCTGAGCTTCCAGGGGAGCTGTCTGGCCAGCCCCAGCTGAATCAGAGCCTGTCTTTTCTGAGAATA
>SJYC01116609.1:0-37045 GCA_006408675.1 Madoqua kirkii | reverse complement strand
TTCTTAGTACAGTATACAATATTTGGGACACACACTAAAACGAATTTTGAATTTAACTGGGCAAACTATTTTAACCTGTTCAATTTGGAAACCCTTCAATTTTAGCTGGTCCTCTCAAAAATTATAATGCTGATCATCAGCAGAACCAGGAATGAGATGTGGGTGGGTTACCAGTTATCTTACTGCAAAGCAGTTCCAACACCCAAGACCTGGGGGATGGAAATCAGGGAAGGAGAAGGATAGGAGAATTAGGACAAAGAGAATTAGAATAAAACCTCATGATTATGGGTGACAGGTTAACTAAAATGAGGCTTCCCAAAGTCATTTATATCACAGTTGACAGGTTAACTAAAATGAGGCTTCCCAAAGTCATTTATATCACAGTCCTGGAACCTAGAATCTGTCACCTTACCCTTACATGGCAAAAAGGACTTTGCAGATGGGATTAGATCCGGGTTCTTGAAATGGGAGATTATGCTGGGTCAGCTTGGTGGGCCCACAGTACTACAAGGGTCCTTCCAACTGAAAGCAGCAGGAGGAGAATCAGGGTCAGAAAAGGGAACATAACGATGGAGACCGACGTCTGTGATGCAGGCTGAGAAGGTCTCAGCCACCCTTGCTGCTGGCTTGAAGACCAAAAACACCAGCAGTCAAGAAGTGCAGGCGCCTCCTCCCAGGAGCTGGAAAAGGCAAGGAAGTCTGACCTCGAGAGCTGGAAGGCGGTCACATTTGTTACAGCATCAAAAAAAAAAGCTGATACATGGTGCCAGCAAGCAGAAACTGTCGCAGCATTTTTTCCAGAGAAGAAAATAACTACTTCAGAGATCCCTTCCTTAGCAAAGAAATGAAGAGGACTAGACAGGATACCACATCTACTCACGTAATGCTATTTCATTTCTTCCTGACAACAACTCTGAGATAAACTAGTAGTGTCATTTCTACAGGTGGAGAGACTGGGACTCAGAGAGGATTTGTAACTTGCTGAAGACCACCCAGCCACCGTGGCTGCTAAGTCAGATGGGTGTGTCCCTAGGCTGGCAGACGGCACGTGCAGTCTGGGCTAGGGTGGGGCGGGGGCTGTGACTTTCCTGGGATCTCTACTAAGACCCCCACATTCTTCTTTCCACTATGATCACTAACCTAACTGCATTTGCAATACACGTGCTGTGGCTTGTTTTCCTGTGTTTTTTGCTTTGTTTTTGCTTGGCAAAGTATTAAACTTTGTCTCCAGTTATTCAGAATGCTATGCTTCTTGCTCTGTTTTGGTCTGCTGTCGTCAGACACCTCAAAGCATGAAAAAATAACATTCCCACACACTTGTGGGACATCTCTCAGCTTAAGTGTCTCCACAGTCATTAGTTCACTGGGGCTTCACAGCTGGTTGTGGAAAATGGGCAGATGGACAAAGGGATGCGGGCTCAGGTCATACAGCTGGAAATGGGCTCTTCTGACACCATCTGCTCACCTAAAACCTGGGAGAATGGGATAGAAAGGGAGCAGATGGGGAGATGGAATAAGGAAGGGGCCAGGATTTCTGGGTCAGCACAGCCAGGAGCCCGGGAAAGGAGGGAAAAGGGAAGGAGTTACTGATGGGTCACTCCAGTTACAGACTGGATATATCCGTTCAGGGGCTGCTGGTGTGCTGGTGGGCGCCCAACCCAAATGCATCGCGGAATAGCCTATATTCCTTCTTAGCAAGTGGTCTGAGGAATTCCAGGGTTCTGAGAGTGGAGAAGGGAGACTTGTCCATTCCAAAGAGAGTCTTTGGAAGCTGTTCTGCTGGGACCAGGAATGATGGTCTCCCCATGCCACTCTGGGTCTGATTTTATCAAGAACTTGCAGAGCAGCCAGTCCCTAATGCAGCACAGATATTCATTTCCTGAGCACCAAACCTTCTCAGTCTCCCCTACAGGCCCTGCACACTTGAGCATAGACATGCAGGCTGGGAGCTGATGCTCCAGGAGCTAAAGACCTGGGCTGCCTCTCTACCCCATATCAGGGAATGCAAGGCAGTGTTCTGGAGAGAGTTGATTTAGGAGTCAGACTGGGACTGGATTCTTGGTCTGCCGCTTAACTGTCTGAGCAACCCTGAGCCTGCCTTTTTTTAACCTTGATAGAGGGCATTAAATGACATAGTGTAAATCAAGTACCTTGCACAGTTCCTGACACAATAGGTGCTCAATCAACGATAGTGACTACACAAGTGAAAATTGTTATCAATGCTCAGTTTCACTAAGGTTCATGAAGCTGACCTTGTAAACTGATAAACCTAATTTCCAAGCACAGCAGCAAAACTTTCTGCCACAGACAGAAGCCAAGGCTAAGCCTGTTCCTGAGTCACTGGAGAACTCTCTCTATTGGGGAACCTATGCATAGCTCTTTGCAAAAGTGGCTCGCTGCCTCCCCAATGCAGGGAGTCTTGTTTGGTGCTAAGGTTTGTGGGTTTAGTGATTCTTAGGCCGGGGGGCAATACCTCTTCCTGTGTCTAAAATGGAAACAACTGCTAATTTCATACCCTTGAAAAAATTGGCTGCAAAGCCAGCTTTATTGATAGAGCCGTCGGACACGAACTTCATCCACATTCTATTGGAGCTGGACTTCACATCGTCTGGCTTCTCATAGCCACAGAAGTGGCCGATCAGGGTGCTGTCTTCCGTGAAGCCGTCACGGATTTCCAGGTAGTCATACGCACAGCTGTCATGCCTTTCGATCTAAATGGAGAAGCAGAGGCAACGTGGAAGATAGCGGCTCGGCCTCAAGGTTTTCAATCTAAGAAAAGAAACTAAGTATCACTCTCAAAAACCTAACCGGGAGGCCAAAGGGCCCAAGTGTGTCCTGGAAATTTTCCAAGCGGTCTCTTAATTGCATAAGGCAAAGATGGATCAAGCTGAAGAGACATTAAGTCATGATAAACTGGGAAGAAAGAGTCAATAAAATGCCCTGGGATCCCATTCTAGACTTTTGCTTCATTGATTCCCCCACCCTCTCCAGCAGCCTTCAGAAAGCAGGCAGATGCAGTCTCAAAACCTGCAGAGGATTTGGTACCAGATGTCCTGGCAAAATGCGCCTTGGACTTGAAATAGCCTCTTGGGTTCCTGTTTTCAATCCCAAACTGGAAACTCGTCTTTATAGAGCAGTGTCTAAGACCAGCAGTACTCACCTCAAAAGCTTGGAAGGTAAGCCCCACGTGATACCCCTCCGAAACGGTAATCCTCCAAACACATTCCTTGGAAGGTCTGTAATCATCCGGGTAGTTAGGAGATTGAATCTGACCGGCGTCTTTGTTAATGTCTCCCCCACAGGTAGCTTTAGAAAAAGAACCAGGAGGAAGGGGGTCCCCGGTCAGAGCTTACTAAGGAAGTACACCGCTAGGTGGCTCCACTTGCCAACGTTTTCATTTCCAGGGGCCTGATGCCTCTGGAGAAGGCACAGTTCCCTGTGTGTTCAACTCTGAATTTTTCTCCTATAAAGAAAATAACCATGGGAGCAGTGGCTCTCTACCTTTGCTGGGCATCACAATCACCTGGGAGATTTTTTTCATGCTCTGGGAACAGGGGCTACACCTCCAGAAGGATCAAGTGTGCAGGTATGGGGTTGGGGGGTGTTGAGGGAGGGGTCCCAGCCAGCAGTGCCATCTGACTCCCTCCCCCCTCCCGCCCCGCTGTGACCCTGATGCAGAGGAAGGAGGGCCACTGGTAGAGACTGATGTGTACATATGCACACCCATGCTATTTCCTTTATAAAGACAAAACTTGGGACTTCCTTGGTGGTCCAGTGGCTAAGACTCTGAGCTCCTAATGCAAGGGGCTCAGGTTTGATACCCTAGTCGGGGAAGTAGATCCCACATGTCACAACTAAAAATGTCCCACATGCTGTAACTAAGACTCGGTGCATCCAAATAAGTAAATATTAAAAAGCAAAAAACAAAAACTCGAGCTTCTCCAAAATTACAATCTAAGTCCCCAAGGGACTTTTCCTCTGGGGGAGGGAGGGCACAGGGTTATGTAGCCAGAGAGACCCAATATGGAGGACAGACAGAAGCAGAATCGCCCTGGTGGCAGCTGCCTAGAGCCCAGACCTCTTGGTTTCCTCAGTCACCATGGTGGCCTCACAGGCCCTTCCAAGAAACTAGTTGGAAATTTCTGGACGTTGTCCAAAGTCTTCATTTCACAAATGAAACTCAGAGAGGCTGGATTCTTTGCTCAGGCTCACACAGCTACTCAGAGGTGGCTTGCATTTCCACAGGGTTCTCTAAGCCCCCACCACCGTCCCCGCTGGACTCTAATGGGGGTTGAGCAGGGTGGTGACAGGTAGACTGCCTGTGCTGAAGGGAGCCCGGCTGGCCTCTCTGCTTCCAGACATGGGGGAAGGGGACGGCAGCGACCCCACCCTCATGGCACCGGCAGCTGCTGCCAGTCCAGGGAGGGAAGGGGCAGAGGCTGCATGGGAAGAACAGAGGTACGTCAGGAGCCATACCGGCAGCCTCTCCCCTCCTGAACAAACCTTATATATGGCAAAGAAGCCCTTGCCCAGGATGTTGCTGCTGCTTCGGAATTCCACCCAGAGCCGGCTGTCCGTGGAGATGAGGGGCTCTGGGACTTTGTCGCCACAAAACCTACCTGGGAAAGGGAAAAGAACTGTTAGGCTGCTGGCAAACGGCAAGGAGGGGCTCAGCACAAGCAGAGAGAGAGAGGGCGGTGCTGCTTCAGATGAGGTTCAAGGGGAGCAGTCCTCACGGGGAACTCAAGGAACTGAAGGATGAAAAGCTGGAATGGAAACAGTGACCGGTGGTGTGCCTCCTTCCGGAGAGTCTCAGATGCCATGTATACCTAGAATGTGGCCCCTCCCCTGCCACGGGGTCATGATGAGTGCTGAGGGGGTAGGAGGATGTCTCAGCAAGGCCAGGGGTGGGTGGTCTGAGCGAGTGATGAGGGTCCCCCATGGGGCGGGGACTACTACATACATGGCCGTCTATTTGAGGGGCATGCCTTATACCTTCCTTGCCCCGGGAGGGGTGGCCAGAGGACACAAGATGACGTGATCAGATCTTCTTGGCTTTTGAATTCCACAAGTCTGGTCACGACACCCAAAATTTCAGAACGTACACCGTGAATAAGAGCGCATTCCCTTCCCCTTGTTGTCTTAGAAAGACTCCTGGGATGGAGAAGCAAGGGGCAAGGGGGCGGAGAATTGGAGAGGGCACCATGGGACCTCTGAAAGGACTTGGTGCCCCAGGTGGACAAGAATGATGGATGCCCCAGGGAGGTTTAAGGAGCTGGGAGAAGCAGAGAGCTGTGCTCCCTGGGAGCAGTTCCTGGCAGAGGCTCGAGGGGCAACAAGACCCTGGATCCCCCATGTCCCACCTGGGCTCAGAACAGGAGTGTCTATATGGTTTCTTAAGACATTAGGGCAGGAGACAGGCAGGCAGAATTCAGGAAAAGCAGGACAGGACGGCAGCAACAGGACTCCTGGGAAGGGGATAGAAGGAACTTTCCCATGGCCCAGAGGGCCTGGACCGTCACTGAATGCTCCCATAGAACATCTTCTAGGGAGACACGGACTCGGCACTGATCTACATGGGCCTGGGGAAGTTGAGACAGGATAAGGCACAACAGCCACTTAGATGCCAGACAGAGGACTGGAGACCAGAGGCGGATGAGGCTGAACCAGAAATGCCAGTTGGTATAGCAATGCAGACGCCCCGGGGACACCAAGCTCTGGCACAAAGTGTGCCCCCTACTGGCACTCTGGTGGGGGGCACACAAATTGACTTCAACTAAATTCCCACTATCTGATACAAAGGAGCTCATAATTGCTATTGAACTTGCATTATTGAAAATACAAATAAATGTGTATTTCTTAAGCTTATGAATACATTCTATGAAATCTGGACCTTTTACAGAGGAAAAGGGCGAAGGTCAGGCCTTCCCAGAGCGCGGTCATCCTATAGTTATAGGATGCCACATAAGGATAGCCGCACAGCAAGAACAGAGACGGAGGTGGGGTGGGAGGTGGGTTGAGTCACACTGATCAGCTCACAGCACAGACTAGCCAAGGTCTGTTTGGATGGAAAGTCCATGGTTCTGCCAAGTGCTAACAGTTTGAGTCACTCAAAATTCCATTTAACATTGTGGGGGAGTGGGCAATGACTGTGAATGGGTATGGGTCTTGTTTGACGGCTGATGAAGATGTTTTAAA
This sequence comes from Madoqua kirkii, assembly GCA_006408675.1. Taxonomy (NCBI): domain Eukaryota; kingdom Metazoa; phylum Chordata; class Mammalia; order Artiodactyla; family Bovidae; genus Madoqua; species Madoqua kirkii. Next base: position 30,847 of record SJYC01116609.1, on the reverse strand, counting down.
TCTGTGGTGATGGCTGTACAAATCTGTGAGCATGCTAACACTGCTGACATGGATGCTTTAAATGCAAAGTTGTATGGTGCATGAATTTCATCTCCAAAAACCATTTTAAAGTTCATTTGACAGGTATTTAATGCGTATCCTTCTACTGCCCTTCTGAGAAATGCAGGAGTGAGATGGGGAGGAATAAAAGCCACTATATAATAAAAGACACTTGCTATTGGCCAACGGGGGTCAACATTCTTTAAAGGTGACACAGAAGGTAGCGGCTCCTAGTTCAGTTCAGTTCAGTCGCTCAGTCATGTCTGACTCTGCGAACCCATGGACTGCGGCACGCCAGGCTTCCCTGTCTATCACCAACTCCCGGAGCTTGCTCAAAGTCATGTCCATCAAGTCAGTGATGCTATCCAACCATCTCATCCTCTGTCGTCACCTTCTCCTCCTACCTTCAATCTTTCCCAGCATCGGGGTCTTTTCCAATGAGTCAGTTCTTCACAATGGGTAGCCAAAGTATTGGAGTTTCAGCATCAGTCCTTCCAATGAATATTCAGGATTGATTTCCTTTAGGATGGACTGGTTGGATCTCCTTGCACTCTAAGGGACTTTTAAGAGTCTTCTCCAACACCACAGTTCAAAAGCATCATTCTTCGGTGCTCAGCTTTCCTTATAGTCCAACTCTCACATTCATACATGACTACTGGGAAAACCATAGCTTTGACTAGACGGATCTTTGTTGGCAAAGTAATGTCTCTGATTTTTAATATGCTGTCTAGGTTGGTCATAGCTTTTCTTCCAAGGAGCAAGTGTCTTGGGGAAGGCTCATAACCTTCCAATTCTGGCTGCCTGTGGCCTTTTGGATCTGGGAAGCTTAATAAGATGAGCTGAAACTGTTATTGAGAATTGAGTAGGGAAAAATCTATCAGATGCTTCTACACTTCCAGTAACAGCTCCTTCAACATCACTGATTAGTATCAGTTAGTTTTTGGAAAACAACATGCAAACCTGGGGAGATATTTCTCAGCAGTGAGGAGACAGAGCCGCTGAATGCTGGTTCACAAAAGGAACAGTTTCTCAGCCAAACCTAGTTTCAAGTCCAAATTCCTCCTTTTAAAATCCCAGCTGTCACAGCTGCTGGGGATGTTTCCAAGAGAGAGGGACTTCCACCGCCTTGTTGCCCAAGAACCCAACCAGATGAGATTGAACCACCCACCCTGGGGCCACAGGACAACCTGCCTCTGCTCCGCTATCCGGGAGGAGGTAGAAATTACAGGCTTAGCTGGATTTTACTGTCCTGTGCTTGGGTGCTTAGTTGCTCAGTCGTGTCTGGCTCTTCGCAGCTCCATGGACTATAGCCCGCCAGGCTCCTCTGTCCATGGGGATTCTCCAGGCAAGAATACTGGAGTGGGTTTCCATGCCCTCCTCCAAAGGATCTTCCCAAACCAGAGACTGAACCCAAGTCTCCTGCATTGCAGATTCTTTACTGTCTGAGCCACCAGGGAAGCCCCTTTACTGCTTTGGCAGAGCTAGACTTGGTAGAATAAATCTCAAATTATTTCTAAGCAAAATCTCCCCAAATCACCTGTGATTCTTAATCTGAACCTCCTGCACTGTCCCTAGACTGATGTCACCAGACTCTTACCTTCACAGTAATGGTTCTAACAAAAGCCCTCTTTTAACTGAGCCAGTCTAAACCAGACGCTGTCCTATGCACTTTATATAGATTATCTATTTGTCTCTCTATTATGTTTTGAAGTAGGTGCTATTATTAATCTCGTTTCTGAAAAAAACTGAGCCTTGGGGAATTTGAGATGCTAAAGCTGAAACTCCAGTACTTCAGCCACCTCACGCGAAGAGTTGACTCACTGGAAAAGACTCGACTCTGATGCTGGGAAGGATTGGGGGCAGGAGGAGAAGGGGAGGACAGAGGATGAGATGGCTAGATGGCATCACTGACTCGATGGAGTTAAGTCTGAGTGAACTCCGGGAGATGGTGATGGACAGGGAGGCCTGGCGTGCTGTGATTCATGGGGTTGCAAAGAGTCGGACACGACTGAGCAACTGAACTGAACTGATACTCAATTTACAGAGGAGGAAATAGCAACCCGCTCCAGTATCCTTGCCTGGAGAATCCCATGGACAGAAGAGCCTGGAAGGCTACAGTCCATGGGGTCACAAGAGTCAGACACGACTTAGTGACTAAACCACCAACATACTCAAGTTATGCTCAAGACTGTAACCCTGGAGTAGGAAGTAGCGCCCACTCCAGTACTCCTGCCTGGAAAATTACATGGACAGAGGACCTTGCAGGCTGCAGTCCATGGGGTCACAAGAGTCAGACATGACTGAGCACACTGGCACACACTGAAGACTGTAAGTGCAGCAGGATTTGAACCCAAGCAGCCTGAGATCTTGCCCTTCATCCCCAGCCTAACCCTCTTCATCACGCTCACCATTACTGCCACCCACCATCCAAAGGAACGTCTCTGTTTAGGACTTGGTTCTAAATACTGTACATTTTTGGATCAATAGACATCAGATCTGTTCTCTGGGAATGTAATCACTATTCCCATTTCCCAATTTGGAAACAGACACATTGGAATGATGATCAAAGACTCAAACCGCAGAGGAAGCCTGTGGCAATGCCGGGCAAGCCAATTTGCCTCAGGCCATGGGTTCTGCTCATTTGGGAGGCTGCCCCGGCCAGGGAGCCCCCAGTAGTGGGGCCACGCGACACTGATTGGCTGGCCTGGCCTTTCTGAACTTCTCTCCCCACTTCAGGGAAAGGGGGAAAAAAGGCTTTTGTGCGCATTGTGGTGGTACAGAATGCCCAAGGATGGTTCTGCATACAAAAGTGCATTGTTAGAGTCATTCCTCCAGCAGAAAGAAGGGAGGAGAATCCAATTAGCAGGCCAGCATTTCAGGTTACTGGATGAGTTCTATGCAGCCACCTTTCTCCCCTCTCTAGGTGCAAACTCATCAGTGACCCTCGAAACTGAAAAAATGAATCTGCTACCTTTAAGCAGGCGTGAAATGTTCTCAATCTACTTACATTTCCCTTTAATCAGGATGTGAAAAGCCGGGTCCCAAACAGCCTCCTCCCAGGGAGACTAACAGGCTGGAGAGAAATTGGACGAGAGAAAAGGTGTCAAATTCCTAAACTGAACTCTGGTTCCCGCCTTTGGAGGAGGAGTTTAATAAGGATATCAAGAAGAGGAAATGCAGATGAGGACACTACAAGAGGACTCCATGGGGAGCCATAAAGGGTTCATTCATAAAAGTTATGCGTCCATTATGCCTGGAGTTTCACACACTGCCCTGGGAAAATATGCAACGCACAGTTTTTCAGAGCAAGATGCATACTTTCACAATCCGCTCTAATCCGCTCTCCCTCCTGCCAAAGGGGCATTGACCTGCCTCCTCCCGGCAGATTTCATGGCACTGACCCCTCCCAGGGACCAGCTCGGCCTACACAATGCACTTGTTCCAAACACAAAAGTTCACTAACAACTGCATTTGGAAACATCAGAGCAGGCCAAATAGTTGGCAAAGGAGAACTCCTGCAAATGAAGAATGACGGTTACAGGCGCTGGGCCATGCCTTGGCTGCAGCGCACTTGGCACACACACACACAGACATACACACACAAATACCTACACACACTCACTGCAAAAGTGTAAAATCTGAGCAAAACAAAAAACCCACACACAAAAACCATCACTGACAATGACAAACAGCAAAAGCCCCATCGAATCAATGAACGTGTGGTCAGAGTTCCCAGGATCTGTAGTGAGAAAATTCTTATTTCAAGTTCAAGGGGTGGCTGAAAATCCCTCTGTCGGTGCCCATTTTCAGGAGCGTGCCTTGGCCCTGTCCAGGGAACTTTAGGAACAGAGAGTGTCCCTCCTCCCGAGCTTTTCAAGTCTATCACATTCCCTAGGGGGTATGGGGTGCCAGATTAAGCAAACAAAAATACAGGAAGCCCAGTTCAATTTGAATTTCAGATAAACAACGAATCATGCATTTTTATCTGGCAGTCCTATGGGGAGTCCCTTCTAGATTCACAGTCCCCTCACCCCATCAGTGGGACTTCTAAGTTCTGAAATGATCTCAAGCCACTAGCAGGTTGTGTGGCCCTGGTGAGTCGGCCTGCTCTGGGGAGTGTGGGTTTCTCATAAAGGTGTGTGATGAAGTGACTCAAAGGTCCACAAGATTCCATGTTCTCAAGAAACTCCTCCCACACAGCGTTTTTTAATATTCAATTATGAAATGTTTGGATGCATTCTTATTAAAAAAAAAAAACAATCTAGAAGTATACAAACCAAACCATGAGGTTGCCCCCTCCCCACGCTTTCCTTCTCCGAGGCAACCACCGTGTTTAGTTTGCTGAGAGCCCTTGCAGCCCCGTTTCTGTGTATTTGGTACTAGACAAGTACACATGCACAAATACTTATCGGTAAGTGGGATCATTCCCTGACCCACCACGTGGAGATCCTGATTCAACAGTTTCCCAGGAATCTCATAGAAATCTTCCCCACTGATGCTGAGGTGCAGCCAGGTTTTGGAACCTCTGCAACCAGGAGGGCAGCCCTCTGTTTTTATTTTGTTGCACCCAATCGGTGCTACCTACAAAGCCAGGCCTCCCCATACACACTGCGTCTGCTCACGTTGAACAGGAAGCAGAAACCCAGGGCAGACAGCCTCCACCCTGCCATCGGATGGCATAACCCATCTGTCCCGAACTGTATGCACTCCTGTCTGTCTGTGCCTGGCCTCGGAATCAGTTTCTTGCCCTGCTTTCCTGGACCACTAACTACCTGAGTGAACCCCGTACCAGTGATAACCTGGCATCCTCCCTCGAAGCCAGCTCTGGCTATGTTCCCCCCCAGAGGATACAAATACCTACCTGTTTGTACCTCTAGGAAGTTAAGCTCATGGCCCTCTGGATTGAGAGGGCTTGTGTGCCCTTCCCAAGAGTAGCTGACCTGGCTGAGACCCTTTGGCCATATGGAAGCTTAGTATCTGCCAGGCCCCCTGGGGCCAGCCAGACCTTCCATCCCCATCTCTCCTGAGCTTTTCTGGAATCTGACAAGCAGTTGGGCTTGTCTGGCAGGGAAACTCCCCACCTTAGTGCTCTCTACTCTTTCCCGCTTCTATCCTTAGTCAGCTGTCATACTCGGCCCAGTCACTGGAAGCATCACGAGTATGGCTTCTTGCCCACGTGAAGATCTGCCAGGGACAAAGTTTGCACAGAGAACGCAGAGTGGTCCACCTCAGAAGCCCACCCTGAACAGCCGTCTATAAACAACCACCCCAGCGGAGAACCTCCCAACTGACTCCTTAGTCTCTGCCCCTCTTTCTGGCTCCCCTCCATGGCTGACATTCCTGGGCCAAACGAGTCCCCATGTCCATTGTCCTGACACCGATGCCATCAAGCCTTAACTTTCCCCGGTCACCCTTAGAGATTCCTCTTCTGGTGATCAATCCTAAGTGAACTGACCTTTCTCTTTATGCCACCTGTCCACTGCCTCTCACTCAAAGGCCCACCTGCCTTTTCATCGATGAGTTCATGTACTGTTCATCTTCCCAAAAGAATCCATGTTTATCAGAAAAGAATTAGAAAATACAGCTAAACCAGGAACAACAAGAGAATAAATTTTTGTATCCATCATCCTAAAATGACCACTGTTATTTATTTACATTTCTAACTTTACTTAATATTTATATTGTAGGTCATAAAATGGTCCCTTCCAGTTGAATCCAGCCTATATGATTATTTTAAGTAATTCTGCTTTGGGTAATTCGAGTCAGGATATTTACTGTTTAGCTTGCCACACTCCCCCCAACTCCTTACTTTATTATACCAACACCATCTCTCTCATTTATACCTTATTCCTGCTGCTGCTGCTAAGTCACCTCAGTTGTGTCCAACTCTGTGCAACCCCACAGACAGCAGCCCACCAAGCTCCTCTGTCCCTGGGATTCTCTAGGCAAGAATACTGGAGTGGGTTGCCATTTCCTTCTCCAACACATGCATGCATGCTAAGTCGCTTCAGTTGTGTCCAACTCTGTGTGACCCTATGGACAGCAGCCCTGAAGGCATCTGATTTTGCAATGCTTCATAATATATATGCTTTTGTTAAAACAGAATCTTACTGCACATCCATTTTGCAACACCTTTTGCAATAGCAATGTACAACAAACATCTTTCTGTATCAATAAATAGTCCAACTTTGTTTTTAATGGCTGGATAGTTTTCCATGGACAAGATGTATTATAATTTATTCATCTAACCCCTACTGTTGAATATTTAAATTGTTTTCAATGTTTCCTGCTTCAGTGAATGTCCCTGTAGCGAGAGCTTTGCACACTTCCTTAATTAGTTCCCTAGGATAAATTCCAAGAAGTGGAACGGCTGGGTCAAAGAGTATTCGCAGTTTTAAAAGCTTTTAACATGTGCAGCCAAATGGAGTGTTCAGAGTTTTACAACACCAACCCGTGAGAGCTTCCTGTGACTGGTGGATGATGGCCCCTTCCAAACATTTAAGAGCATCACAAAGAGCATCTGAGCACGCCTCTTTTAAGGCTCTCTGAAGTCAACTCACCCAACAGGGGGGCTTTCCTCCAGTAACCATCCCGGACCTCCACGTAGTCGTACCAGCACAGGCGGCTTTTAAACAAATCCATGGATGTGAAGTTTAAGACGATCTGTAAAGAGTTACCGTAAAGTGAGTTTTGGCAGCCCAGTCTGAGGAGTTTTGAAGATACATCTTGCATAGCAGTGTTCTCACGTTACCCTTTAGCATACCGAGCTCTCAGACCACAGTAGGAGTGTCCTCTCAAAAACGCATTCACAGGAAACCTCATGACATTAAATAATAAACCTTAAACAGGATGAGGAGTAAACAGAGGAGATGGGTTCTATGGTTCTGTCTGGGGAATAACTTGAGCTTTTGAAGTCTCTTAGTGGTTTACAGAAAGCAAGACGCATTAAAAACACAGGCCAGGATGCACTGAGACTGGGGATTTGGGAGGAGGTAAGGGGTCAGTGAAGTTTAGAGATACGAAAAGATCTTAAAACGTCATCAATCATTCTAAAGGGCCCGGGGTGAGCCTGAGTGCATCCAAGCATCTCTGTGATCAATGTTCCCCTGGTCCGTGACCCCACTCTTCTGAGGTGTGGTGTGTTAATAACCTTCCTACAATTTCGTTCATTCATTCATTCATTCCACCATTGTTCGTTGACCACCTACTGTGTGCCAGTCTGTGTCGGCCAAAACTCAGAGGAGAGGAGGACAGATGTGCTAAATCAATTAGAACACTACGAAAGAAATGCTAAAAAGACAGGGATGGACAGAAAGGCATTCTGGAGCCTCGAGGAAGGAGAACTAGATTCTGCCCCGGGGACAAGGAGAAGGTTTCTTGGAGGAGGTGGCATTTAGCCTTAGGGGAACGGGATGGGATGCAGGGGTAGAGGAGACAGAATTGCGGTGTGAGGGCTTGAGACGGGCAGACCAAGGAGACACCTAGGGAACTTGCTGAGCGTTCAGTAGGGTCGTTGTGTGCATGTCTGGAGTGAGGGGGCAGGAGAGGTGAGCAGGGAGGTGGGTTTCGAGGGACTGGGAAGGACGCTTCAGTTCCTCTGGACAATCCTGAGACCACCCCCCCGCCCCAAGGCCACTCAGTCGGTGCCTTAGTCCACAGGTGATGGAAGGGGCTGGGTGGCCCTGCAGGCTCAGCACATGAACCCTGCGCCCCTTCCAGCCCAGCCAGCCCAGACGGAGGTCAAGTTTGCCCTCTCCCCTCACCCCTGCTTGAAGCCCATCACGCATGGTGCCCAGGACTGTCTGGCTGCAGCTCTCCAGTGGGCTCCTTGTCTGTGCTTGGCGTGTCCTCACCTCTCAGCTCTTCTTCTCTCCAGAGTCCTGCATAAGGGCAATGCCCCAGCCCCTGCACCCCTGATGTTTTCCCACCCGGGGTGGTGGGGGGTTTGCTCACAGTCAGTTCACCTTTTTCTAGCATCTTCACTCTCCTGCTTCCAATGACCGCTTTCTTTTCTGTTCTTATAGCCCCGGGTCTTACATCTCTATGTAAACCTTTGGGCTGGAGGCTTTGCGGCGCTCTCCCAGCCACATGGAAAGGACTTGGGTCTTGTCCTCATTCCCTGGCCTCTCTGCTTGGAGTCTCTCCTCTCTGATTTTTGCCGCGGCAGCTTGTGCCCTGTCCACTGTTCTCTCCCTTCTCCTGGCCCATTAACTGTGTTGTTCAGTCACCAAGTCGTATCTGGCTCTTCGTGACCCCATGGGCTGCGGTACACAGGCTTCCCTGCCCCTCACCACCTCCCAGAGTTTGCTCAAACTCACATCCATTGAATCGGTGATGCCATTAACTGGAGGGCACCTCGAAAGAAAAACATCGTCCTCCCAGCTTCCCTGTCTGTAGGGGACACCTTCACCCCAGTCACTGAGGTGCTCTACCTCGGGGTTAGTTCTCCTTGGCCTCCACTGTTTATGCCAGTGCTGATGGACTTTCTTTCTCTGAGATGTCGGAGTCCCTGCCATGAGCCAGTCTCGCTCCACTTCACCAGGCCTGCTGCACCACCATCCGTGCTGCACACCAGGTCTTCTGGATCAATCCTGCACTTACAGCTCATGTTTACCAGATCCCTCCTGTGCTCAGAAAGCTTCAGTGTCTACCTATATACCTGTCTCATAAACTAAACTTGGCTTACTTTTCAGAGCCTCCTCCAGCACCCAGCCTACCTGACCTTGTTTACTAGGTAAACCCTGATGTATCTGTGCGAATGGGTCCTTCCCAGACTCAGATCAGGGGGCCCCTCTCTCCTCCCTGAGGCCTTCTCTGATTGCCTAGATAAGTTTTACTTTCCCTCTTTGGAAGTTTCCCTCTCTCTTAGAGTGATTCTAGAGCAGGTGAACTCTCCCCTCTTAGAGATTCTAGAGCAGGTGAACTCCCCCCTCTCTCTTAGAGTGAGGTGAACTCTCCCCTCTTAGAGTGATTCTAAAGCAGGTGTTTTTAGAAGCAGGAAGATCTGGATTTCTTTCCAGCTCTGAAATCTTAGGAAAATACTTTCCCCTCGGACCTTTAGCTTTCTCACCTGTAAAACAATATGCCCACCACTGGGTTTTTGACGGGACTGCATGAGAAACTGTATATGGCATGCATAGTGCCATGCCTGGACATAACAGACACTCGATAAAGGGCGATTTTAAAAACTCAAGCCACACTGCGTGTGCATGGTGCATTAAGGGCTGTTTGCCTAGCCTATCTTGAGAGCGCCCTCAGCTCCACAGTTCAGGTCTCAGGACAAGGAGCACCATCTTCGACAGAGCCCTATAATCTCCTAGGAAGTGAAGTCAGTACCGGAAAATAACCAGCCAGCTCACCTGCTTTGCTGTTTTGTGTGTGTGTGTGTGTGTGTGTGTGAGGTGTTACTCTTTTTTCAACCTGCCTGTGGATTGAACTCACTTCAGAAGTTAAAAACAGTACTGGTGCTGAGCAAATGCCCCTCCGTCAATTAAATCAGACTCCCTAGGGGTGAAGAAAGGACTCTTAACTCTAAGTCTCTTGAAGACAGAAGTTATACCTTAGATTTCTTTCAACGCCCTCACAGTGCTGGAATTCAGGAAGGAAGGGCTCGGTAATCCTTGCTAACTGGTTGCAATATAATTCTTTAGCCTTTGCTTTGAGAATTTTCAGATCGGAAATGTTATTACAACTTCCTCAGTAACATGTTCACAATGTAAATGAATGGATAATCATTCAGGCTAATTATTTAGGTATATTAGTGAGCCATGAAGGCCACAGGGGAAGAGGCTGATGCACAGGAGGAGAAACTCAAATCAATCAAGTCTGCTGATTACTAACACCTCTGGAGAAGGCTGGATGAAGCCAAAGCTGAAATAACTGGGGCTGGAATTTCAATGTAGTCTCCCTGCCCCAGTCAGCATTTATAATTAGGGCTTGGTGAATCTTCTGCTGTCACACATATCACATAGCCTCTGCTATTCAGGGCAATTCAACAATTTAGGGATTACCACATCCCTTCCTCTTCCTCCTCCTCCTTCCTGCCTCCCTCCCCTGGAGCCTCCTGCAGGCACAAGGACAGCAAACCTGCTCAAGGCAGACTGCTCTGAAGTCTCTTAGGTTCAAGATGACAACCACACTGTTATAAATGCCTAGAGCCAAAGGAAGGATGTGAGCATGTGGCTGTTGTGTGTGTGCATGTGAGTCTGTGTGTATGAATGCATGTTTAAATGTCTAGCCCGTCCCCTTTGTGGAATACTTTAGGATGATTAACAATCCAGTCTCTCCAAATCAAATTGCCTGGGGTCAAATCCCATCTCTACAACAAATGAGTAGCCTTAGGCAAGTTCATTTCCTTACCTGCAAAATGAGTGTGGTAATAGTCACAGGAAGTGAGGATTAAATGAGAGACTCCACATGCTATGCGGAGAACAATGCCTAGCCCATAGAAAGTGCTCACAGTGGTTCCTAGCCATCATTTCTCTCTAGTTATCACAATATGTTTAACTTAAGATTTAAGTGGACTACTTTTAAAGTGATGAATTAGGAATATTCTGAAGAATGGCTACAGGTACCTAAAAATCCAACAATGGCCCCTCCACTGCACCCCCAACTATAATTTTTCCCATTCAGCAACTCATCTATCTACACGTCCACAAATACTTATTGTGCGTCTCTGTGACATGGGCTGTACTGAGTGTTGGAGGTGGACCATGTCTGTACTCAAGGAATTTAGGGTCTAGAAAGGGAAGAGCCGTATAAGTCAGCAGTGAAGATATAGTGAGACAAGTCACGACAGGTATGACTGTAGGAAGCTAGACCCAAGGGGCAGAGAGGACATTTCACAGGTAGCTGCATCTAGGTTGCGAGTGTTGCAGGAAGGAGGACCCCTTTCAAGGCCCGAAACTGGGCTCTTGTCTAACACCCGGAAATGAATTGTCCGAGGAGACACATGTGCTGACAAAGCAAGAGATTTTATTGGGAAAGGGCGCCGGGGTGGAGAGCAGTAGGGTAAGGGAACCCAGGAGAACTGCTCTGCCTCGGGGCTCACAGTCTTGGGTTTTATGGTGATGGGATTAGTTTCCGGGTGGTCTTTGGCCAATCACTCTAATTCAGTCTTTCCTGGAGACACCGCGAGTCCGTCCACTTCCCAGAATCCCTCTTGCTAGCATCCATCTTGGCTGAGCGACACGTGCGCCACCAGGAAAAACTCTGAATTAGAGTGACTGGCCAAAGACCACCCGGAAACTACTTCCCATCACCATAAAACTCGAGACTTCCAGCCATGTGGCAGAGCAGTTCTCCTGGGTTCCCTTACCCTACTGCTCTTCACCCCTGCGCCCTTTCCCAATAAAATCTCTTGCTTTGTCAGCACATGTGTCTCCTCGGACAATTCATTTCTGAGTGTTAGACAAGAGCCCAGCTTCGGGCCCTCGAAGGGGTTCTCCTTCCTGCAACAAGAGAACCTGAAGGACCTTTGGTTTTGTAGAGAGGTGTAGGGGGAAAAAACAAACTTCGAGGTACAGAAGCCCCAGTTCCCAGTTCTATATCCTGTAGTGGACGGGGGCAACTTTTTAAATGTCTGAGACTCAGATCCTTTGTTCATATAATGGAGACAAGAAGATAAACCCTGCAGAAGGGTTAAGAATATACCACCCCTGCACCAGGGCAAAAGAGACCCCTGCCCTGGGCTCAACTTTAGAGGGTTGTGGAATCTTCAGAACCAAAGGAATGTGCCTACCCAGGATTCTCCCAGATCCTACACCTTAAACTGTACCCAGGACAGGAATCTAGGGTGTGCAAGGATCTCTGCCTTAGATCCATCCTCCCCAAAGTGGACAACACAGATGGCCAGTCCACTTCCACAAGAAGGGGAGCCCAGCAACAGCCGTTTATAAGGTAGGTGTGGAGCATGCTTGGGACTGTGGGCTGGGGTGTGTCCTGGTTGCTCCTAGATGGAACTGGGGCAGGGGGGAGGAGGAGGGACAGCCATGGCTGGGGGCTAACTCTCCTTATAGTACCACTTTGACACACAGAATCTGAGGTGTCAAGAAATTGTAAGTTGGTCCCTTGCCTTCCAGAACATCCTGCTGGTGTCTTTATCAAGGTAGGAGGATAGCGCCTACTTTGTTTGACCAGACGTGAGCTTGATTTAGAACTCCAGTGGACATGTGGTACACAGGCCTCCATTTGTATGGGGGAGGCGGGTGGGGAAGTCCAGAAATCATGAACGTTCTGCAAGCTTGCCCAGTAACTGGCACATAGTAGGTGCTCATAACATAACATAACAGATACCATTACTACTATGAATAATAACACTAATTCCTCATGCCTCACCCAACTCAAAGAATGCAATGTCATTTCCCAAGGTGGTTTCATACCTACCTTTTCCCCTGGAGTGACTGATATCCTCCAGACACAGTGGGAGTAAGAAGGGTAGCCGTTCGGGAAACCAGGTGCAGAAAAGTTCCCCATCGTGTCCTGCAGGGTCTCCCCACATGCTGCACAAGCAAAACAACACATGTGATTCGGGCATCTGCACAAGGGCTCACAGTCTTGGGTTTTATGGTGATGGGATTAGTTTCCGGGTGGTCTTTGGCCAATCACTCTAATTCAGTCTTTCCTGGAGACACCGCGAGTCCGTCCACTTCCCAGAATCCCTCTTGCTAGCATCCATCTTGGCTGAGCGACACGTGCGCCACCAGGAAAAACTCTGAATTAGAGTGACTGGCCAAAGACCACCCGGAAACTACTTCCCATCACCATAAAACTCGAGACTTCCAGCCATGTGGCAGAGCAGTTCTCCTGGGTTCCCTTACCCTACTGCTCTTCACCCCTGCACCCTTTCCCAATAAAATCTCTTGCTTTGTCAGCACATGTGTCTCCTCGGACAATTCATTTCTGAGTGTTAGACAAGAGCCCAGCTTCGGGCCCTCGAAGGGGTTCTCCTTCCTGCAACAAGAGAACCTGAAGGACCTTTGGTTTTGTAGAGAGGTGTAGGGGGAAAAAACAAACTTCGAGGTACAGAAGCCCCAGTTCCCAGTTCTATATCCTGTAGTGGACGGGGGCAACTTTTTAAATGTCTGAGACTCAGATCCTTTGTTCATATAATGGAGACAAGAAGATAAACCCTGCAGAAGGGTTAAGAATATACCACCCCTGCACCAGGGCAAAAGAGACCCCTGCCCTGGGCTCAACTTTAGAGGGTTGTGGAATCTTCAGAACCAAAGGAATGTGCCTACCCAGGATTCTCCCAGATCCTACACCTTAAACTGTACCCAGGACAGGAATCTAGGGTGTGCAAGGATCTCTGCCTTAGATCCATCCTCCCCAAAGTGGACAACACAGACGGCCAGTCCGCTTCCACAAGAAGGGGAGCCCAGCAACAGCCGTTTATAAGGTAGGTGTGGAGCATGCTTGGGACTGTGGGCTGGGGTGTGTCCTGGTTGCTCCTAGATGGAACTGGGGCAGGGGGGAGGAGGAGGGACAGCCATGGCTGGGGGCTAACTCTCCTTATAGTACCACTTTGACACACAGAATCTGAGGTGTCAAGAAATTGTAAGTTGGTCCCTTGCCTTCCAGAACATCCTGCTGGTGTCTTTATCAAGGTAGGAGGATAGCGCCTACTTTGTTTGACCAGACGTGAGCTTGATTTAGAACTCCAGTGGACATGTGGTACACAGGCCTCCATTTGTATGGGGGAGGCGGGTGGGGAAGTCCAGAAATCATGAACGTTCTGCAAGCTTGCCCAGTAACTGGCACATAGTAGGTGCTCATAACATAACAGATACCATTACTACTATGAATAATAACACTAATTCCTCATGCCTCACCCAACTCAAAGAATGCAATGTCATTTCCCAAGGTGGTTTCATACCTACCTTTTCCCCTGGAGTGACTGATATCCTCCAGACACAGTGGGAGTAAGAAGGGTAGCCGTTCGGGAAACCAGGTGCAGAAAAGTTCCCCATCGTGTCCTGCAGGGTCTCCCCACATGCTGCACAAGCAAAACAACACATGTGATTCGGGCATCTGCACATGCTTCCCGCCATGGACAGGGCTGCTAAGCAAATTCAGTTAACCAGCCAAAGCCCCAGGAACACCTTGCTGAAAAGCATGGCAGACAGATTGACATTTTTCTGACCAATAAAAGCAAAAACTAGGCCTGGGGGCCAAAAAGTAACACCCTAAGGGTCTCCTCTGAGGCCCTCAGGATGAGCACAGCCTAGAGATGGCTTTGAATTCAGCTCTCCAGCTGGCTCTTGGGTGGTGGGCACATGTCCCAGCTTTGCTGGGCCTCAGTTTTCTTTGTGAAATGGGTGGGACTTGCTTAAAGGGTTAATGAAACCATCTGCTTTACATGAAACGGCCCAGCACAGTGCTTAACACACCATGAGTACCCCCTACATAGCAGCCACTATAATTACTGCTAATAACATCTGTGGCAGAGAGAATATGAAAGGGCAAGCATGTGGAGCAAAAAGAAAGAGAAAACAAAATACTTTGAAATGCACATCAGCTGTTAAGTGAGATCTTGTCTCTTCTTTTTCTGCTACCCACCTCTGAAAGAGCATGGAACAGTCAAGAAAAGGAAGGAAGATGACCAGCAGCACAGGAAGCTGGCACATTCTACTGTGGGATATTCTTCCCTTGAGTGTTTGAGGGTTGCCTGGAGTCTGGAACCTAGTCCTATGTATGTGAGCGGTATTTCCCCTAACCTGTTCTCAAAAGAAACAATGTCTGTAGGCATAAGCTTGGAAGCTGTGGGCTTCGTATCCCCTCACCTCTAGGGATTCAGAACTCAAAGACAAGAGCGTTGATTTGCTGAGTGCCCCTGGACTCGTGGGGCCACCTCCAAAGTGTGGGACACACACTTCATTAATGCTTCTTTTCCTCCATTCAATGCGGCCTCCATGTGGCAACCACCTTTGCTTTCAGTGACTGCTTGAAACTACTTGAAGATGCAGTTTGGGGAGCTGTAGGAAGGGATGGCTGGAGAACGGCCCATCCTTGACCTCAGGAAATCCTGGATATTGGGGCTTCGATATCATGTTACTGAACAACTGCCAGGCATTGTGAGGATTACGCCCAGCAGTCAACACCCCCGAGGATTCTGTGGAAATTATTTTAGAATAATCATCAACATTCTGCAGGGACAGACACATTAGTGCATGGCTCCATGGTATTTACCAGCTGCTTCCAATCCTTCGGGGGGGAAGTAAGAGGCATATATATATACATTATAACTAAATAAATACTATGGCATTTCCCAGGGAATGCTATAAGATTTCTCTTTCAGTGCAGCAGGGTTATATGATACATGTGTCCTGCATTTCAGCCCTAACACACCCCCAGACGACTAATAGCTGGATGGACACATTTCCTAGAGTTTCATGATGGAGCAGTCCCACACGGTCCTCTGCACACAAGCTGGGGCAGCCAGAGGGCTTTCCTGGGCAGGTTCAGGACACAGATGGTCGGGAAGTGGGTTGTAGGAGGAAGTGAGTCTCCCAGAACGGTGGCCTGGGAGGGGAGCAGTGCCAGCACTGCCATCCTACGGGGACCGAATACGGCTGTGGCTTTATGAGTAAGTGTATCCTGCCGGCAGTGTGGTTAAAAAAAAAAGTGATAGGCCGATTTTCTAAGATTGCCCCTATTTCAAATATTCTGTCCTATGATCATATGCAGGTCTGGTCTAAGAGTTTGGAAAAGATAACCAGACCTTTCGGTAGTGGAATTTCCTTTTTCCTCTCCAAGCCACCAAATTGCCTTTTCTCCTATCACTGGTAAAAACGTGCCTGCTGTAAAGCAGTGCTTTCCACTGAAGCTCAGCAACTTAAAGGGGCTGACGTGAGTTTCTCCTAGGGTGGCAAGCAGGTGGGGGTGAGGGGGAGGTGATGATGCTGAAGCCCATGAGATGGAAGCAAAGAGGGCAAATTCAAGGGCCGGGGCTTCTGAACTGGAAGAGAAACCGACATCTGCTGGGATCCAGTGTCCTGTCCAGCCTCCAAGGGCAGAATATTGGCCCCTGTCCAGCACCTTGGATGGTTAGGAGAGCCCGAGATCACAGAAGGTCTTCACTGACAGCACTGAGATACTCTCTGCCTTCCAGTGTCTGGGAAGCCAGCTTCCACGCTTCCAAAAACATGCTCCCCCAGTCTGCCTTTCTGCACAACCCTGGGTTATTGTTTTACTAAACCCACCTCCCCTACTCCCATAGCAAGGAGAGCACTTTCACCCCTGTGGCTCGCACACCGTGTTGGACCCCCGTTCACTGTCATTCCGCTATGACTTCTTCCCCTTCTGACCATCAGGGCTTTGCCAGAGAGTTCCAAAGTTACCACAAGTGAAGCTGTGGCCGCTAAGAGCCATCATTTGCTTCACTGCCTGCAGCCACCCCACTGGTTGGAGTTTCCGCACTGTCTACCACCTGCTAACAGCAGCGCACTGGGAGTGACGGCTGCCAGGGAGAGACTCTTCACACTCTCCGAGGTGGCTTCCCAGCCCCAGGGGTGCTTGCAGACAGTGGGTGAGAGGCCTCTGTGGTGCTCCGGAGGCCCTGGAACCCGTGATTTACAGTTACCTGGGCATTTGTACAGCTTCCTGGCTTGAGCTATGTCTCCCTGACTGAGCCGCACGCGCTGGCCGATGGTTGGCCTGACACCATTGTCATCTCGTCGGGGGAGGATGGTGTCCAAGAAAACTCCTCTACAGGAAGAAAGGAGAGAGGGAGAAAGGAGAATGAAAAGTCAAGGCTGTCAGGCAGTCCGTGTGGGGGTTTAGAGTCTTCCTGTCCTTGTCCACACCCCATCCACATTCCTACCCCCTGGCCTGCCCACCCCTGGTGGTGTGACTCACGGGGCTGCCTTGCCTGGTGCTGGCATGTTAGCATTCCATTTCCTCAGCTGCCAGCTCCCTTTCCAATGGGAAAATGACTCTGCCAAGTTTAAAAATATGCCCTAGCCCAGTGGCCCTGAGGACTTCCTTACTTAAGTGTCCTGAGCATCTCCACAAATTCCCTGACAGGGTCCAGGCCTCCGGGTACCCCCCACACCGCCCCCACTGCACAGTTGCAGGGAGCACCATTCAGAGATGCCGTGTGAGTGGCGCCCTCTGGAGTTGTGCGACAGGCAGCTCCCAACGTGGATAGGTCTTGGAGAGGCTCCAGAGAGAGCTTGGGAACCAGTACACTGAGAGGTTCTCAGGGAGGGGCTGGTCAGCAAGAGCTGGTTGACGGGTTGGTGAAAGAAGGCGTTCAGGGTTTGGGGTCCTTGCTGGCGGGAGGGATAATCAGATGGAAAATGGGCTGAATACAGAGACAGGAAGTGTCAGGACAGCTCTGGCCTAGAGATCTCTGTCTAAGGCCTGACTGCCACCTGGTGAGGTCAGACAAGACCCTTCCTTCTCTGAGCCTCAGTTCGCCCCTCTGGACGGTGAGAGGTTGGTTTAGATAGTCGTGGCAGCCTCTTTGAACTTAACCATCTAGCTCTGCTCCAGTGGGAATGAAATCTAAGAGGAGCAAAGCAGACAAAAGCCCACTAGACTGCCTGGCTGACACTGGCCCTCTTCACATCTCCCTGTCATGGGCGTGGTTAACCCCTTGCCTGACCCTCCCACTCTGCTTCCAGACCCCATTAGGGACCTCTCCTGGAGGGCAGGGCCTTCTCCAGTTACCACCCTGTTCCTTTCCATCCCTTCTTAACCAAGAATCTGGAAAGAATCATCTCCATACTAAGCCTGGCTGCCTACTGCTTCTTTACTCCTCAATCCAACTGTGGTCTGACTACCCAGCAATGGTCACCAGTTACCAGCCAGTGACCAACAAGTTGGGTGAACTCTTATCAACGCTCAGCGGCTCTCTCTGCGTCATGGTCCCTTTTGCCGGGCCCTCTCCTCTCAGACTCTCTTTTCCCTGGTTCCCAGACACTGCTTTCTCAAGTTAGGATCTACTTCTGCCTCCTGCAAATGCTATTTCTAGAATTCTGCCCTCTCCCTCTTCTCTCCTCTCTCCTGCTCCACCTGCTATCTGGGTTTTAACCAATACCTATAGTGTCACTCAGTCATGTCTGACTTTTTGCAACTCCATGGATTATAGCCCACCAGTCTCCTCTGTCCATAGAATTTTTCAGGCAAGAATACTGGAGTGGGTTGCCATTTCCTTTTCCAGGGGCTCGTTCCAACCCAGGGATCGAACCCAGGTCTCTCACAACGGAGGCAGATTCTTTACTGTCTAAGCCACCCGGGAATACCTATAGGCTGACAGCTAATTCTCTGATTCCAGTTCTAGAACCATCTGCTAAGAGACATGTCGAGTGACCCCTCCATTGCACTGTCCTATGGACTTCTTAAATCCAATTCATTCAAAACCTAATGCATTCCATTTTTCTGCTCTTTCCATGAACCTGAGACTGAATTTGAAGGTGCTCTTGGCTTTGTCTTCTCCCTCTCACTCCCTTGTTGAAACCAGGAACCAGGGCCTGTCTCTAGCACCCTTTATCCATCTCTTGAATCTATGCCCTTCTCCTCATTCCAGACCACACTGCCTTAGCTACCAGCATTCCGTTCCTGAACTCTTGCCAGTAGTCACCCCACTGTGGGCTCAGCCACTCTTCTCTCCCCACCCAATGTAGCAATGTGATCATTCTGAATATAAGGGCACGCATGTGCCCGCTCTGCTTGGAGGCCTTCGCCCACTTTCAACCATCACCTGAAGCTCCAGGCCCAGGGCTCACTGGCTTCAGCCTTCCTCTCCTGACTCTTCCACCTTTACCATAAACAACTTCATCCTCCTTCTTGCCCCAAACATGCCCGTAAGCAAGCTGTCCTCTGTCAAGACTGCCCACCACCCATCTTCTTGATCACTACCAAACTCTTGTTCATATCTTCAAAACTCCGTCAGATGGCTATCCCTTTTAGAAGTTCTATCCCTCCCATCCTGAGTGAGTCGTTCCCTCCTCTGGGCCTTTCTTGTCTAATTCGATATGATTCTTCTTATCAAACTGTATTATCTTTTGGGATTGATGATAATTATCTTCTGTGCTAAACAGTAAGTTCCTCCAGCAGAGAGACCACGTCCTTCATCTCTGCCCTCAGGGGAACTATAGCAGAGCAGACCTCAACAAAGACTTCTTGAGTTAAATCCCACAGCCAAGACAGGACACTAGCATCAAAAGGTTTTGCAAAATAGCTATTTAGACTCAAAAGGGAACGCAAAAAATGCTTGTTACCTAGTTATTAGCTGTTCTCTCCTTTCTCTTCTCTCTCACTTTCAAACGTTTCCTTTTCCCTAAGGTCAGCATTACCTTCGAAAATATATATTAGTCCCTGTTTCTTCCTTTTTGTTTTTGTATATACTTCTTTTTTTTTTTTTTTCTAAATCAGATTTCAAGCTCACTTGCTTTTCATTGTAAATACCTATAGGCTGACAGCTAATTCTCTGATTCCAGTTCTAGAACCATCTGCTAAGAGACATGTCGAGTGACCCCTCCATTGCACTGTCCTATGGACTTCTTAATCCAATTCATTCAAAACCTAATGCATTCCATTTTTCTGCTCTTTCCATGAACCTGAGACTGAATTTGAAGGTGCTCTTGGCTTTGTCTTCTCCCTCTCACTCCCTTGTTGAAACCAGGAACCAGGGCCTGTCTCTAGCACCCTTTATCCATCTCTTGAATCTATGCCCTTCTCCTCATTCCAGACCACACTGCCTTAGCTACCAGCATTCCGTTCCTGAACTCTTGCCAGTAGTCACCCCACTGTGGGCTCAGCCACTCTTCTCTCCCCACCCAATGTAGCAATGTGATCATTCTGAATATAAGGGCACGCATGTGCCCGCTCTGCTTGGAGGCCTTCGCCCACTTTCAACCATCACCTGAAGCTCCAGGCCCAGGGCTCACTGGCTTCAGCCTTCCTCTCCTGACTCTTCCACCTTTACCATAAACAACTTCATCCTCCTTCTTGCCCCAAACATGCCCGTAAGCAAGCTGTCCTCTGTCAAGACTGCCCACCACCCATCTTCTTGATCACTACCAAACTCTTGTTCATATCTTCAAAACTCCGTCAGATGGCTATCCCTTTTAGAAGTTCTATCCCTCCCATCCTGAGTGAGTCGTTCCCTCCTCTGGGCCTTTCTTGTCTAATTCGATATGATTCTTCTTATCAAACTGTATTATCTTTTGGGATTGATGATAATTATCTTCTGTGCTAAACAGTAAGTTCCTCCAGCAGAGAGACCACGTCCTTCATCTCTGCCCTCAGGGGAACTATAGCAGAGCAGACCTCAACAAAGACTTCTTGAGTTAAATCCCACAGCCAAGACAGGACACTAGCATCAAAAGGTTTTGCAAAATAGCTATTTAGACTCAAAAGGGAACGCAAAAAATGCTTGTTACCTAGTTATTAGCTGTTCTCTCCTTTCTCTTCTCTCTCACTTTCAAACGTTTCCTTTTCCCTAAGGTCAGCATTACCTTCGAAAATATATATTAGTCCCTGTTTCTTCCTTTTTGTTTTTGTATATACTTCTTTTTTTTTTTTTTTCTAAATCAGATTTCAAGCTCACTTGCTTTTCATTGTTAACCAGATTGTCTGCCGATGTCTGTTTCAGGACCACTTGCCCCAACATTTCACCACCTGGCCTGTCTCTCACTATTGCCTGTCTCTGGGCCCTTTAGAGACACTTTTGTGGAATCCTTGGTCTCCCTCACTGACCTCACTGGTTTTACCAAGAGTGAAACCACAAAGGATGACTACATAAAAGTCTAAATCCTGTGAATCTAAGAATGGGTGCTTCTGCGCCAGTATAAAACGTTTTTACTTGTAATTGTTGTCTTGATTCCCCTGGAGAGAGACATTTTGCTGCACAAAATGCAGGGCCCTGTATAATCTCTTGGCAACTCAGACTAACTGACACCTGTGGGAACTCACACGGTGCAGGCAACTGGGCCAGCAGCCTGCTGTGAGGGCAGTGTGCGCTCACACACGCTGTCCATTCGTGGGAATTGCCTACGTGCCAGGACCTGGCTGAACCCTTTAAATGCACCATCTCATTTAATCCTCATAACACCCGAAGAAGCAGGTGCTGTTGTTATACGGGGTCCTCTCTACAGGTGAGAACACCAACCTGCAGAGCCTCAGAGACTCACCCGAGTACAAAGCTAGTGATGGGGAGCCAACTCTGGACCCGAACGCAGGCAGGCCTGGACACCCTCTCCTGACATCGTCCTCTCTCCAGCTAGTGTTTCCCACCACCCAAGAAACAGATCTTAAAGTGAGTTAGATCCCCGATAGAGTTAGGAAGTGTGGAGACTTCAAAAACCAAAGCAGCAGGAACAACCACGGCTCACAGTCAGATGGCTCTGCAGGCTGAGGGCCCCTTCCCACCTCCCCCCAAGCACATCCTGGGGCGGGAGCACTGTGGTGGGCTCCGGAAGACGTTTACCACAAGAGACGTCCCTGTGTAAACTGCTGCAGTCACATCCCCCCTTTTATGTGGGACAACCCTTAGCACTGACACTCTGCTAAACTAAGAACAGCTTTGACAGATGCCCCTAGGGAATAAAACTGTCAGCTCAGAGTTCTCCAAACAAAGACGCTCCTATACCAGAAAACTGTCTCCTCATCTCCTGGACTCTTGCCCACGAAACCTCCAAAGTTATCACTCCCCACAGCCTGGGTCCAACCAAGGGGAGGAGGCAAGAACTGCAATGAACTAGAAGGAATGAAGTTGGAAACAGATAGCTCAGTTGTAAAGACACACGAAGCCTGAGTTTCCCAACAGCAAGAGTAGCATTTGCCCCAGAGATGAGCAAATGTTCTGTAGGCATTTTCTGCTCTTTGGCAAATTCAAAGATGATTTTGCCGATCAAAGATGAGGCTAGATCCAGGGGACACCTGACCAAGAGTAATGACAGAAGGTTAAGAAGGGGTGGGGGGAATTTAACAAAAAGTAGCCAGGAAAGACCCTAGTTAAAGACTCCATTGATAAATATCCCCATTGAACAAAGTAGTTTTCTGAAAATCCATAAAGAAAATTAGTAGAGAGGATACGGTGACAAAACAGATTTGCTGGGACCATTCTCAGTTCTGGGTCAGGGCGTGAAGGTAACTATGGTGGATTGTTAAAATAACAAATTGTGCCTCCTAACAGCCATATCTTTCGACAGTGTGAAATTGCAAGTACTCCCATTAAGAGGTAGGATGTCTTTCATCATCACTTGAATCTGGGCTAGACTTGTGCCTTGCTCTGGTCAATAAAATGTGACAGAGATAATGTCATGCACATTTTAAAGCCTGGGTCTTAGGAGGTTTAATGGTTATTGCTGTGGCAGCAATCCCAGGCAAGACCAGCAAGGAATGAATCAGGATGACCCACACAGTGTCATAAAAAAAAAAAGCTATTATAAACTGCCAAGTTTGGGGGTAGATGGTGCTGTGACAGAGTTTCCCAGGTGGCACTAGGGGTAAAGAACCTGTCTGTCAATGCCGAAGAAGGAAAGAGACTTGGGTTCAGTCCCTGGGTCGGGAAGAGTCCCTGGAGGAGGGCAAGGCAACTCACTCCAATATTTTTGCCTGAAGAATCCCATGGACAGAGGAGCCTGGCAGGCTATGGTCCATAGATTCGCAAAAAGTTGGACACAACTGAAGGGACTTAGCATGCACGCAAGGTACAGTGACAGTAGGTAACATCATGGTAGCAGGAGGGGGTGGGCTCCCCCGGTGGGTTAGAAAAAAGAAAAAAAATAATTTTTTTTCTGAAAAGACAAGAAAAGAAATGTTGGTGCCAGAAGAGCAGATGTGTCTGCATTCTTGCCATGGGCTCTAGTTACAGAACTTTGTTTGTATAGTAACTGGCACATTGCAAGCATGGAGAAGGCAATTAAGCTTCTACAACCCATTAGTAGTAATCTATCTGAAATTTCCTACATAATAGAAACGTGTAGATTCTTCTTAATGAAGTGACTGTGGTATCTGTTATGGGAAGAATTGTAGTGAGATGATGGAAATTCATTCCCTCACCTAGTCTCCAGCACAACAGATTTCCTGTCTCCTTGGACTCATCCATTAACTTGTTCATTTAACAAATATTTATTGAACAGCTACTCTGTGTCAGGCACTGTCTTGAGTACTGGGGAGTAGAAGAGAATGAGGTCTCGATTCACAAAGGCCTCAGTTCAGTGAGGGAGAGAGGAATACAACAGATAAATTTTTTTTGATGTGGATTATTTTGAAAGTCTTTATTGAATTTGTTTTGATGCTGTTTCTGTTTTATGTTTTGGTTTTCTAGCCACGAGGCATGTGGGATCCTAGTTTCTCAACCGAGGATCAAATTTGCACCCTCTGCATTGGAAGGTGAAGTCTTAACCAGTGGACCACCAGGGAAGTTCTAACAGATAAATAATAATAAACAAATTTATATGAATAATTAATAGATAAGTTATAAAGCAATGTGAAGAGTTTTTGCATCTATAAAAACAAGACCCAAGGTACAAGGACATGGAACAATGGATTGGTTCCAAACTGGGAAAGGAGAAAATCAAGGCTGTATATTGTCACCCTGCTTGTTTAACTTATATGCAGAGTACATCATATGAAATGCTGGGCTGGATGAAGCACAAGCTGGAATCAAGATTGTCAGGAGAAATATCAATAACCTCAGATATGCAGATGACACCACCCTTATGGCAGAAAGTGAAGAGGAACTAAAGAACCTTTTGATGAAGGTGAAAGAAGAGAGTGAAAAAGCTGGCTTAAAACTCAGCATTCAAAAACTGAAGATCATGGCATCCAGTCCCATCATTTCATGGCAAATAGATGGGGAAAAAATGGAAACAGTGAGATACTTTATTTTTGGGGAGCTCCAAAATCACTGCAGATGGTGACTGCAGCCATGAAATTAAAAGACGCTTGCTCCTTGGAAGAAAAGCTATGCCCAGCCTAGACAGTGTATTAAAAGGTAGAGACATTACTTTGCCAACAAAGGTCCACTTAGTCAAAGCAATCATTTTTCCAGTAGTCATGTATGGATGTGAGAGTTGAACCATAAAGAAGGCTGAATGCTGAAGAACTGATGCTTTTGAACTATGGTGATAGAGAAGACTCTTGTGAGTCCCTTGGACTGCAAGAACAAACCATTCAATCTTAAAGGAAATCAACCCTGAATATTCATTGGAAGGACTGATGCTGAAGCTTCAATACTTTGGCCACCTGATGCCAAAAGCTGACTCATTGGAAAAGACCCTGATGCTGGGAAAGATTGAAGGCAGGAGGAGTAAGGCACAACAGAGGACAAGATGGTTGGATGGGATCACCGACTCAATGGACATGAGTTTGAGCAAGCTCCAGGAGATGGTGAAGGACAGGGAAGCCTAGTGTGCTTCAGTCCATGGGGCCACAAAGAGTAGGACACGACTGAGCAACTCAACAACAAGGTACAAGCTTCTCACTTGGACCAACTTGACCTTGATTCCTGGAAAAAACCAATACTTTGGCTCCACTTAGCAATGCCCAGAGCTAATGTGGTGCAAGGTGGCTATTCCCTGCACCACTCTCCAACCCTGTGAGTCAGTCCCACACCCACATCCAAGCATCCCATCTCCCACATCTGCAGAGGGGCACTCATCCTGCCTCTCAGACCGCCGGGTTAGGTCCTTCAAAGTCACCATTTCCGAATGTGGAAGAGGAAGCCTCAGATTCCCATATGGCAATGTGTGAGATCACATCTGTCAATCTTTCACCTATTCTGGTTAATAAATTACAACATGAAATGTGAGAGCTGGATGGGCTCAGAAAACATCTGTTCCAACTCTCTCATGAGGGAACTGAGGCCCAGGAAGGTGGAGATCTGATCCCACACAAAGCTGCCCCTAATTACTATCTATACCTCCTTCAACAGCAAGGTGCATGGGTGAACAAGGGCTAGAATTCAGCCTTCGACTCTCAGGTCTGTGGTCTCTTCATTACATCATATTGCCTTTTGTATCTTCTTATAAAGAGCCAGAAGAAGAGTAAAGAGAACTGGTGTCCCATCCCAGGTGTTCCAAGATGCTGACTTTGGGCCAAACTCCACCCATTAAAGCACTGGAGAGCTCCTGCCTGGGTGCAGGATGCGATCATAACTAACTCAGTTGTGTGGCCAGAGGACCAGTGCCCCCTTGGAACTTGGGATGCTGAGATGTAGAGGATGTTGCCCATGGTAGTATGACCTTATATACAGGATGCTTTCAGAAGCTGTATCCAAGAGCCAAATAGCCTGGGTTAACAGTGTCCTTTCCACTCCCAAGAGCTGTGTGTGTCTTGAACTAATGGTTTCCTTTGATCTTGATGGACATAGAGACTCATAACTGAACTGTTTCCCTCTTTGCTATGACCTGCTAGGAAGCATGGGGCAGGATTTGCTGCCAACCCTAACAAAGGGTACATGACTTTGTGGCATATATTCTGAATACCAAATAGATTCGAAGCTTCAACTTAGCTATCTACCCTTATTTTTTTCCCTCTTCATATCTCCAAGTCTCCTCGCCTAATTTTTTTTTTCTTGTATATATTGGAAATCACCTTAAATCTTATTCAATGATTAAATAAATAAATAAAAAGCTGATTTTAGGCTGAAACTAAGGGGAAAAAATGCCAAGAGAGAAAAATAACTCGAGTGGAAAGATCTACAAAACTGGGATGAGCAGTGAAATACTTCTCTATACAAAATACTTACATGATAAGGGAAGGATAATACGGTAGTACAGAAGCAAGGGTAATATGCAAAATACCTAACACCGGGTCCAGCACAGCATGAGCTCATCAAAACCGATCCTGCTGAGGCCAGCCATAAATAACTGGCCTGCCCAGGCTTGAGGACACCAGCTACCATCACGTGTGGCCAGCAGGCAGGAGACCTGGATTTTTGTTCTTATTCCAACCTCCACTACCTGTGAGCCCCCCAACTGGCTGGAGCCTCACTTTCTTCTAAAATGAGCCCCTGATTTACCACCCTCCCAACTCTGACACGGTCTAGCTTCCAATAAACCACATCTCTTCTAGGAGACCTGGTTGGAAGAGGGCCCCACCCACTGGAAATTTTACGCAGAGCCTCTAAGTTATGATTCTAGCCAACCCCTCAATAATTTCCCTTTTCCAGTTTGCTGCTTGTGACATGAGGGCATGATGAAACACCAGCTTCACAATGGGATTCAATCTTATTAGCAGGAACCTGATTAGATTATATTTCACTGCAGCCCAGAGGCCACCGTATTTCAAGGACAGACATGCCAACTGTGCCAGGAACAAGCAGAGACCTGCTCTCCGCAGACCTCCTGGAATCCGACCCCCGCCTGCGGCAGGCACAGTACAACACAGATGAGGCGTAACATAGATTCCGACCTTGAGAAGGTGTTCCGGGCGTAGTGCATGATGCTGTCAAAGTCGTACATCTCTCCCAGAGAGCTCACTTCCCCAGCTTCCATTTTTAAGAAATTATACTCCTGACCTGTGACACAACACTCTGTTAACGTCTTTGAAAATCAAGGCAGGCACCTGAAAGGAGGCAGAGGAGGGGAGAAGGAGGGCCCATAGCAACTTCCGAGAGCTCTGTTAGTCAATCAAATGACAGGCTTGGTGGTGGTTCTTGTTGTTTTTGACAGATCAGAAATTTGAAACTTAGAACAGCTCTATGTGGTCCCAACCCCACCACCCAACACCCCTCCCAAAATGCCTCTCAAAACTCTTTAATAGGTTAGTTATGAAAAAAAAATTGCCTTTAAATTTCTAGTCTTGTTATTGAAGGAACAAAGAAAAGAAATCCAATATTTAAGTCCAATCTCAAATTCACTATTCAAACACTTGAAAGCATTTTTAAGGCAAATATACTATTCAATCAGTGACTTTCATGTTCAATACGAATTTCTGTATAAAACTGTTTAACACAGGGAGGTATTTTTAAGAAATCTATCTGCCTTGGGATAGGCAGAAATACTGCTTTTTATGTACTTGTGTCCTAATTAGATTTCAGTTTCAAAAATATGTGTTGCCTACATCAGCAAAAATGAGTCTTCGAAAAGCAACTGGGAGAACTCTTTTTTTGGATGAGTAGCTTTGATGCTGCAACAGTGTTCTGGTTGATTCTGTTCCTGTTAAATGGAGTTGGATTTCACTGTCCTTTACAACATGGAATCATCTGCCTTCTGCTCTAACCTGAAAGCTCTACCAGATGACCTCCCCGGAAGGACTACACATGGAAGGATAAAGTGCCGGTGACGAAGGCCTCCATACTTACCAATGAGTGTCAGTCTGCCCCCAGCAACCCCTCTCTCTCCTCCCTCCTGACCCCATGATGCTACCTGCCTGACCGCTCGCTTCTAGGCTCCATACAGACTTCTTACCTGGCTGGATGTTTCTCTGATGATGGTTACATGCTGGTCTCTGTCTGGCCGGGTGTGTTCATGCCAGAACCCAACCACATGGCCCAGCTCGTGGGCCACAATGCCAAACTTGTCACAGTTTTTTCCAATGGATATGGCCTGTGGGCCTCCACCTCGGCGCCCAACATAGGAACAACAGCTGGACAATTGCAGAAATACCCAGGTCAGCAGATCAGGGAATGAAGCTTGAAAACAATCTCATTGTCCAACTTCCCTCCCAAGGCAGGAATTCCCTCCAAAAATGGCTCTTGACCTTTTTGGTGGCCTGGAGAATCCTTAGAAAGATACAGCCTCTCCTCCAGGAAAAAAGTACATACCTTCCCCCACCCTTCTATCCCTGAGTCTCCGATGACAAGGAAGAGACAAAGGAAGGAGCCCCTGAGTTTCTGTAAAGCATGAGTCTTTTTGCTATTATCAGAGGAGTCTTAGGGATGACTTCCCTTCTGGGCACAATTATTTTTTAAAATATATATTCATTGTTCCTAATATGGAAAGCTGTAAAAAGTAAATTAAAATGGCCCATAATCCCACCACACAGATAATTTCTATAAAATGTTTTAAAAATACATGCCCATGTCACAAAAGATTTAAGTACAGTATTAAGGTTCCAAAGATAACTATTGCTGACAGCTTCTTGAATTCTAGTCCAAAAATGTAATACATCTATATATACACATATAATATTTTAAATTACAAAATATATCATATACATTGTCCTTCATCTTGCCTTTTTTCCTCCTTAATTCATAGATATTTTCATAACAGTAAATGTTATCCTAATTTTTTTCAAAGCAACATAGTACTAAAATTTATTTAATCAGTCTCTTATTAACACACATTTAGACTGACTTCAATTTTTTCTATTTAACCGAAGCCTCAGGGAAGAGAGAGAAAAAACAAACAACAAAATACAAAACAAAGAAACCACTGAGGTCTTATTTGCTTCTGGTAGGGTAAATTCCAACCAATGGAATCAATGGATAAAAGGATATGTGCATTTGATATTTTGATAGATACTATCACATTGCAATCCCAAAATGGTGGGTTTTTTAATATGTCCATTAATAATATGTTAAATAGCCTTATTTCCCCACAACTGGGCCAGCCCTGGTTTTGCCAGACTAGTAGATGATAGATGAAATTTGTCAATTTGATAGATGAAAAGTGGTATTTCACCAAAGTTGGATAGTTTTCCATGTTTTATGTGATATTTATATTTTTTCTTGTGAACTGTGAGATCACACCAAATTGGAGAGGGGGGAGGGTTGTCTATCTTTTTATTACTGATTTATAAGAACCTTTTGAAAATTAGAGGATTAAATCTTTGACTATTAAATGCATTACAAATGCTTTTCTCCCTTTGTTATTTCTTTTTTAGCCGTATAAAGGTTTAAAATTTTAATGCAATATCTTTCTTATGTGCTATTTAGAAAGGCCATCTATACTGCAAGATTATAATTAATATGCAATCTTGCTTCCTTCTTGTATGTTTCACATTTCGTTTGTTTTTTTTCTTTTAAAAATCCTTATATCTTTGGACTTCCCTGGTGGCTCAGTAGTAAAGAATCAGGAGACATGGATTCAATCCCTGGTCTGGGAAGATCCCACATGCCATGGAGCAACTAAGCCCGCGCAGGCCACAACTATTGAGCTTGTGCTTCAGAGACTGCGAGCTGTAACCACTGAAGCTACATGCCCTAGAGCCGGTGCTCAGCAACAAGAGAAGCCATTGAAACAAGAAGCCTGTGGACTGCCACTAGAGAGTGGCCCTTGCTTGCTGCAACTCAAGGAAAGGCCGCACAGCAATGAAGACCCAGCACAGCCAAGAATAAATACGTAAATAAAAATTTTTAAATGCCTACATCTTTAATCTGGCCAAAATCATTTTTGGTATATGAAGTGTGGTAGTATCCCAGCTTTATTTTCTTTAAAATGAGCTACTGAATTATTCCAATATTCACATATCCCTGACTCATCCATCTTTCTCTAACTTAAAATGCTACCTAAATTAGTATATAAACATATTCATTTTAAGCTCTTTCGTTCCATATATCTTTTTTCTCTTGAGTTCCAAATGGTTTTAATTATTATCTTCATTTGCATTTTAAAACTAATTTTATTTATTTTTGGCTCTGCTGGGTCTCTGTTGCCGCACAGGCTTCTTTCTGGTTGTGGTATGTGGGCTCCTCATTGTGGTAGCCTCTCTTGTTGTGGTCTCCAGGCTCTAGAGCACAGGCTCAATAGTTGTACACTGGCTTAGCTGCTCTGTGGCATGTGGGATCTTGTCAGGGATCGAACCCATGTCTCCTGCATTGGCAGACAGATTCTTTACCACTGAGCAGCCAGGGAAGCCCTTCATTTGCATTTTGATATCACATATGTTGGGATAGAACATCAGACCTCTCCTCCCCTACCTCTGTCCCTATCACTGCTGTTTGTCCTCTCTGTTATTTCTGCATGAAAAACTCTAATATCATTTGTTCAAGCTCTTAAAATATATGTACATACATACCCACAAATACATATATGAAGATGCTGTTTAAATCAGAATGGCATGAATTTATAAGTTATTTTAGGAAGTCCTGACATCTTTACTATGTTGGGCATTTCCATATGAGGAAACAGTATGTATTTCCATTTTGACTTCTTTTTTTAAAGTTTCCTTAGAATTTTGTTGTTTTCTTCCTATATGGCTTGCATATTTTTGCATTTGTGTTATGCTTTATTCTTAGATATATTATCTACTCTGTTTCTACTAAAGTTGTGATTTCCCCCATTATGAAAGTATTATTTTATCAAATTATTTCATTAAGGCAAAAGTTATTTACTGTTGATTAATTTTGTAGTCAGTTACCTTAATAGAGTCTCCTTTTGTTTCTGATAGTTTTCCAATTGATTTTCTGGTTTTTTTCACCATATGTCACATTAACTTCAAACAATATTTGTTCTTGCCAATATTCATTGTGTTTATGTTAGCTAGCTAAATATTAGCTAGTATTTCCAGGAAAAAAAATGAAATAACTATGGTGATCATAAACATCTTTTGTTCCTGATTCTAATAGAAATGCTTCTAGGATGATTATTGATAAACATGATGTGGGCTTTGGGGATATATATATTGGATTTATGTGTGTCATGTTAATGTGTATATGTGTGTGTGTTAAGTCAAGGATCTATCATGAAGGTATGTTGAAATGTGCAGATGCCTTTTTAGCATCTATTGAGACATGAATATGGCTTCTCTCCTTTGAGCTATCAATATGTTGAATCATGCAGATAGATTTCTTACTGTTGAACTAGTCCTGTATTTCTTAGATAAACCTTTTTGGCAGGCTACTCTTCTATTCTTTTACTGCTGTGTTCTATGTGCCAACATTTTACTTAGGATTTTGCATGGCTAT
>SJYC01116605.1:0-12096 GCA_006408675.1 Madoqua kirkii | reverse complement strand
AAATCCTCAAGACATGTTTCAAATGCTGTTTGTACTTTCAATTTAGAACTAATGTATGTAGTTCTTATAGGAAAATCCAGTGTGTATGTAGCAACACATCCTTATTTATAAATAAATGTCCTTCCTTACTGTTACATATTTGATCAATTGCTATATAAGTATCTGGAAATACCAGGAGCTATCCCATTTATTCCTACTTGAAAAGATATTTCCTTTTGTTGTCAATAGATCACTCTGTTTTGCTGTACACTTTGTTAGTATAATATATAACACTCTATTATATAATACATATGTTTAAATGCTTTCCGGGAAATTGCCACTTTATACACATATACATACCCAGTAGCATAGCAGTGAAAGACAACAATAATTAATGAATAACATTTTGAGAGCTAATAAATAATGTAGATTATTAGTTAAGTGCATGTATTTTATTTGCATATCCTATACGACATGGGGCTTCCCAGGTGGCAGGTGGCACTAGTGGCATAAAGAACCCATCTGCTAATGCAAGAATGTAAGAGATGCAGGTTCAGACCCTGAGACAGGAAGATTCCCTGGAGGCGGGTATGGCAATCCATTCCAGTATTCTTCCCTGGAGAATCCCATGGACAGAGGAGCCTGGTAGGCTACAGTCCATAGGTTGGCAAAGAGTCAGACAAGACTGAAGTGACTTAGCATGCATGCATATATCATGCCATACATAGTGGGATTACAAAGATGGTTACTGATAGGCTCTCTCCTTTCAGGGATGTCAGAGTTTGATGGAACTATAAATAATTTTTCATGAAAAAACTATGAAATACCATGAAATTGGACTCATTAAAAATGTCTATGCTTGCTGATGTTGTTCTTATATTTGTCAGAATTTGGAAGCTCCTTTATATTTCCTTTCTCTTCTACTAATTAGGAAAAAAAAAAGGAGAAAGAAAACATACTTTGTACAAATTTGGCATAATGAACTGGAGCAAAGAAGTGGAAAATCACCTGAGCGAATTCAAATACCTCCCAAAGTAACTGAACTTTTAATTCATTCCAGGAAGAATAGATTTATAAAAGAATAGGAGTGTTATATCATAAAATCAGAATTTGAAACTTGAGCTCTCCCAGAATTATCGGAGGACATCTTAGCCAAGTGGCTTCCCTTGTGGCTCAGTGGTAAAGCATCTGCCTGCAATGTAGAAGACCATCTGCAGTACAGGGAACACCAATTCAATCCCTAAGATTCATTCCAGGAAGAATAGATTTATAAAAGAATAGGAGTGTTATATCATAAAATCAGAATTTGAAACTTGAGCTCTCCCAGAATTATCGGAGGACATCTTAGCCAAGTGGCTTCCCTTGTGGCTCAGTGGTAAAGCATCTGCCTGCAATGTAGAAGACCATCTGCAGTACAGGGAACACCAATTCAATCCCTAAGTTGAGAAGATCCCGTAGAGGAGGAAATGGCAATCCACTCCAGTATTCTTGCCTGGAGAATCCTATAGAGAGAGGAGTTTGGAGGACTACAGTCCACAGGGTCACAAGAGTCAGACATGGCTTAGTGACCAAACCACCACACGAAAAGAATCCCAGTGTCATTGAAACGATTTCAATTATTTTTTAAGTGGAAATTAATATTTCAGGAAATTTTTTACTGATTCCATTACAAATTTATTTAATCTGTTCTGATTCCAAGATTACCAGTCATGTTTCTACTAAAGTAAAATCCAAACACATCTGAACACATCTAAACATCAATACTTCCTTACCACTTTAACAAATATTTGGGTGAGACAGAAAGTTCCTGAACTCTCAGATACAGACCAAACAATTTAGTGATGACTTCACCTGATTTCACTTATTGTCTCACCCTTGATTTTAGAAAGCAGGTATGCACTAGAAAGTTACATGTGAATAGTTGGACAACGTGAGACAGCTACATAACAGATGCACATAAAACTATAAAAAGTTAATCTGGACCATATTTGGAGAAGATATAATATCCTAACTGTATTACACGTGCAAAATTCATTGTTTTGTTTATGATACTTCATGTAAAGAAGGGAAAAGGAGTTTTTGAGGAGAGTGAGATCATCAAGTATGAAATAAAATGAAGTTCCTAGTTTTGGTTATGACTGCAAAAGCTATCATCTCACTAAATACACATTGGCAATTCTCCAAACTAAGAATTCTCAAATACTGAGTGTCTGAGAGTAGAGAGGTATTATCTTTGTTAATTTTAACTCTTTGAAATGAATTGTCACTATCCAGACGTATTACCATTGCTATTAGTTTATCATGTAGGTCACCCATTCAGCAGGGGTGACTGGAATCATCTACACTTTGTTTTAGCTCCATCAATATAATTTACCAGTCTACAATGCCACATGTGGTTCATTTGTACTTGTCATGTGTAGATTCTGCTCTAATATTTATCTCCTGGACCTTTCTGGGTTCCCTGTTTGAAATTTCTCCTGTGCTCTATCAGCCTTTAGAGTATAAAAATAGCTGAGTAATTTATCTGCACTCATGATGTGGAAAGTACATGGGTTTAGCATCAGAGTATCTTGTCCCAATCACTGATTTTATTACTTAGAAGCTGCAGGTACTGGTACCAACTAAATGCCTGAATTTTAGCGCCTTCCCTAGTAAAATGGATTAGTAATACATTTTTCCAAATCTGCCAAATGAATGTGCCACCATAAATATAACTCTGTTCTTTGCACATAAAAGAAGGTTTGCTCAGTCACAAGAATCAAATCAATTAATCATCAAGCCACTTAGAGATTAATTAAAAATTCCATTCTCAGGAAGTTTTTCTCTACTTTTGGTTGTCTGTCATACTACAGAGAGTGCTTCTATATAATTGACTTATTTTTTTATAAATCAAGACAATTTATAAATTGAGGTAATCTTTTACAGAACAAAGTATTGGTTTATTTGTATTTCATCTACTTCCAAAAAGCAAATGAGTGAATGTACCATGAAAATATAATAAATAAGATTAGATAACATTAACAAAACATGAAGACAGCTTATAAAGGAGAAGAAAAGGAAATATATCAGGACATTTTGATAGCAGAATTATGCAACAAATTAACCAAGCACAAATTTTTTCTGAGTTGTATGACAATGGAATGTTATCATGAAGTCTTGGGCTCCATTTTTAAAATGCTTATGAATGACTATTTAGTCAAAATTTTAGAATTTCATCTACGTGTTAATCATTTGTATTTAATTCACAGAAATTTCAGTTTCATGTAATAAGATGCCCAGTGCCAGAACAAAGACACTTATTTGTGAAGTTTCTGGCAGTTTGTACAGTGAAGACTCAAAAGAGATAAATATGCTGTGGGAAAGGCCAAGGCTTTGCAGTCAGACTACTGGGTTAGACATCAGTTTATTCTCCTTAACCTCTATGACTTTGAAAAGGAGCTATGCTTGTGTTTCCTTACTTGAAAAAGATCCTCAGAAAGCCTACTTCATGCATGCTAAACCACTTCAGTCATGTCTAACTCATTGCCACTCTATGAATTGTGGCCTGCCAGGCTCCTCTGTCCATGGGATTCTCCAGGCAAAAATACTGGAGTGGGTTGCCACGCCTTTATCCATAGGATCTTTCTGACCCAGAGACTGAACCCACATCTCTTATGTCTCCTGTGTTGGCAGATGGATTCTTTACTGCTAGTGCCACCTGGGAAGCCCACATCATAGTGCTTTCTTAAATACTAAATGAGTCCATACATGTCAAGTCCTTAGAGCAGCCCTTGCTCATAGTTACTATTTAATTTCAGTGTTTGCTGTTTTTAAAATCAAGTTATAGAACCATGAGATCAGTTTCTTTTGGAAAAGTCCTCAACATAAGTACCTCAGTAAAAAATAAATACTGATTACCCATGTGATATTCCAAGAAAAAGCTGTGGGGTCATTTTTAATCAAGATGCAGGTATAAGAGGCTAGCTATTATGTGTTCACAATATATGATGCATGTACTGTTTTGATTAAAGTTTAGAAAAAGGAGACAATCTTTCTACCATGAAAAGAGTAAGAATGTGTCAGTGTATGTGTGGAGTAGTAAGGAGTCAGAGTGTATAAGATTCCTACGTACTTTCTGCTCCTGCACATGCAGTGTTTTTTGTTTTTGTTTCTTTAAATTTGTATGATTGAAGCTGTATCTATGGGAAAATGTACTATGGGCTAGTGATTGCCTTATTTGGATCATAATGTCTATTATTAGCTGTTATCCTAGGAAACCAAAATATTGTAGCTAACTTCAGTTCAGTTCAGTTACTTAGTCGTGTCCAACTCTTTGCGACCCCATGAATCGCAGCATGCCAGGCCTCCCTGTCCATCACCGGCTCCCAGAGTTCATCCAGACTCACATCCATTGAGTCAGTGATGCCATCCAGCCATCTCATCCTCTGTCATCCCCTTTCCCCTTGCCCCCAATCCCTCCCAGCATCAGAGTCTTTTCCAATGAATCAACTCTTCACATGAGGTGGCCAAAGTACTGGAGTTTCCACTTTAGTATCATTCCTTCCAAATAAATCCCAGAGCTGATCTTCAGAATGGATTGGTTGGATCTCCTTGTAGCTAACTTAAGAGAGTGCATACCATGTAAGAACCTGAGCTTTCTCTCAGGGGAGTTGCCATAGCAGTAGTATACAGTATATTGTTCTGAACCAGTGGAGCTAACCCTTAGATGCATATTTGAGTCATTTCACTAAATTTAAAAATTTTAACATCTCCCAAGAATTTAATAAATCATATACTTGACTCCACCCACCAGAAATTGGATTTAATTCATCTAAATTTGAATGGGGGCATTGCTACTTTCAAAGGCAAGATACAATCAGGGTGACTACTTTCCTGGATGCCTCAGACTGGCAAGGGGAGTGGCAGTAAAAACTGTGTCGAAATGGGACCTTTCCACTTTTCACTTTCAGCAATGGAAATCTATACTTATTACTTTGGACTGAGTAAGAAAATATCAGAAATCCTTGGAAATATTTATTATCTGGTAAAAAATAATCCCCAAGAGGATAATTCTCAAGACAGTGCCAATTAAATGATACAGTAACTTATTCAATATTTCAAAGTTATTCAGTAGTGTTAGGCACATACATCTATATAATTTTGTAATCAATTGTACTATGACCCAAAATTATATATATATATATATATGCACACACATATACACACACATACATACATACACACACATATTTATACATTACACATGTGTATGAAAGTCATTCAGTCATGTCCGACTATTTGCAACCCCATGGAATTTCCTGTGCCAGAATACTGGAGTGGGTAGCCATTCCCTTCTCCAGGGGATCTTCCCAATCCAGGGATTGAGCCCAGAAATACACGAGCTGTTCTAAGATCCTCCACTTTCACATCAATAGACAAGCTCCAGGCTGGATGCAAAGGAGAAGCTTGTAACATGCACTATGAGCTGCCAAGGAAGCTCACAACGTTACATGTAAGATTAAAATCAGAGATACTACAATATCTTGATTTATCCCAGAATGCTTTTAAATTGATTTGAAAATATTCCCAGGTGGCACAGTGGTAAAGAATCCACCTGCTAGTGTAGGAGAGTCAGGAGACACAGGTTCAGTTCCTGGGTTGGGAAAATTCCCTGGAGGAGAATTCCCCTGGAGGAGAATATCTTATCTGGAGAATCCCATGGACAGAGGAGCCTGGAAGGCTACAGTCCATGGGGTCACAAAGAGTCAGATATGACTGAGTGATCTATCACACACACACATGTAATTTTTACTGTGATAGGCAATACAAAATAAAATAACATTCCTTGGCTAATAATGGTAAATCTCCAATGATAAGGAATAGAATATTTTATAAAACTGGAAAGATCATTACATCAAATTGACCTTTACATAATTGAAGGATTTGGATATATATCTAATTTCAAAAAGCTTTTCAGAATAGAAAAGATTCACTGACTGGATTTTTTTTTTTTCCTATAAAATGAGTAGGCTTAAGTTGGAATCAAATGTTAAAGCCATGTTACACAAGTTTTACCAAAGGAAAAGAATCATTCATAAGTTGGCAAAGGAAGAATTCTCCCAAAATAGACATTTAAGAATATTATTTATATTGAAATTCTAACCACCAGAAAAATCACTCTTAAGTGGAAAATATAAATTAAGTTTTAGTGTGGATTTTCATAAAAAAAAAAACTAAAAAGCTTCATTATATAGTTGTGGAATTGGTACATTTATGTCATTTACTATGTGTTTACCATTTATAGTCAATTTAGTTTGGGGTTCAGTCCTCAGTTCTTCAAAGAACACTTAATCAATAATGTATAAACAATAGAAGTTTAATTTTCTGAAATTTTATCTAGTCATTTCTTATAGTAATTTCCAAGTCTTAGCTCTGTAATTCTGTATAAATTATTCTTAGTAAATTTAAATCAGAAACAATTGTAAGAGAAAAATTGTAAGAGGTATAATATGTTTGAACTTTGTTTAAAAGTGAAAGTGAAGTCGCTTAGTCATGTCCAACGCTTTGCAACCCCATGGACTGTAGCCTACAAGTCTCCTCCATCTATGGGATTTTCCAGCCAAGAGTATTGCAGTGGCTTGCCATTTCTTTCTCCAAGGGATCTTCTTGACTCAGAGATTGAACCCTGGTCTCCCACATTGTAGGAAGAACATTTTACCATCTGAGCCACCAGGGAAGTCCTTTGAACTTTGTTTAATGTGATACAACAAATGTGTGTTTCTTAATTTCCTCTCAATAAGTTCTTCAGTGGTGTTTTACTATTATGTTACTTGAAAAATATCCTGGGTTTTATTTTGCATCCCCCTTAGAACTTTAAACCTACTGTCTCCTCTTATGTTGTCTAATCTGTGTGGCATCATTATGCAGTAAGGGTAGAGGTGAGGCCTACATTTTCCTAGAGGCAACCAGTGAGTGCAGTCTATTCACACCAACTTGTTTCTTCAAGTTCTTATTTTTAAATTGCCTTGGTTAGTTAACGGTCTTTGAGCTATATATAACTATATATAACTATACTGTGGTAATATAAAATCCAACAGACTGTATATTCTCCATAAATTTATGTGTGTGAATGCTCAATCACTCAGTCGTGTCTGATTCTTTGTGACACTATGAACCATAGCCAAACAGTTTCCTCTGTCCATGGGATCTCTAAGCAACAATGCTAGAGTGGGTTACCATTTCCTTCTCCAGAGGATTTTTCATACCTAGGGACAGAACCTGCTTTTCCTGAAAGTCCCCAGCATTGCAGGTGGATTCTTGACTCCTGAGCCACCAGGGAAGCCTCTGTAAATTTATAATTTTTGGACAAAAGTCATATAAAAACTCCTGAAACAAGAAAAAATGATCCTCGGAAACATTTACCTTTTATATGTGTTTCAAAGTTTTACTATATTACTGCTGATGCTACTGCTGCTAAGCAGCTTCAGTTGTGTCTGACTCTGTGTGACTCCATAGACGGCAGGCCACGAGGCTCTGTCGTCCCTGCGATTCTCTAGGCAAGAACACTGAAGGGGGTTGCCATTTCCTTCTCCAATGCATGAAAGTGAAAATTGAAACTGAAGTCACTCAGTCATGCCCAACTCTTAGCGAACCCGTGGACTGCAGCAAAATTCATAATATACTGGGAAATTATAGCCTAAAATGAAATAAAATTTACATAATTATGTGACAGAATATATTATATAAAGTAGACATCTTAGAAATGGAAGTAAAACAATGTTTCTGTTGATCAAACATGAATAAAAAATTTTGTAAATGTGAAGGAAAGAGAGAAAACCTGAAGACTGATGGTCAAAGAATATATGAGCTTAAAAGTCTCTAACTCTTCATCTCTGATGTCAGGGAATTAAGTTCAGTTCAGTTGCTCAGTCGTGTCTGACTCTTCATTACCCCATGAATCGCAGCACGCCAGGCCTTCCTGTCCATCAGCATCTCCGGGAGTTCACTCAGACTCACATTCATAGAGTCAGTGATGCCATCCAACCATCTCATCCTCTGTCATCTCCTTCGTCTCCGGTCCCCTATTCTTCCCAGCATAAGAGTCTTTTCCAACGAGTCAAATCTTCGCATGAGGTGGCAAAAGTACCAGAGTTTCAGGTTTAGCACCAGTCCTTCCAAAGAAATCCCAGGGCTGATCTCATTTACAATGGACTGGTCGAACCTCCTTGCAGTCCAAGGGACTCTCAAGAGTCTTCTCCAACACCACAGTTCAAAAGCATCAATTCTTCAGCGCTCAGCCTTCTTCACAGTCCAACTCTCACATGCATACATGACCACAGGAAAAATCATAGCCTTGACTAGACGGACCTTAGTCGGCAAAGTAATGTCTCTGCTTTTGAATATACTATCTAGGTTGGTCATAACTTTTCTTCCAAAGATTAAGTGTCTTTTAATTTCATGGCTGCAGTCACCATCTGCAGTGATTTTGGAGCCCCCCAAAATAAAGTCTGACACTGTTTCCACTGTTTCCCCATCTATTTCCCATGAAGTGATGGGACCTGATGCCATGATCTTTGTTTTCTGAATGTTGAGATTTAAGCCAGCTTTTTTGTTTTCCTCTTTCACTTTCATCAAGAGGCCCTTTAGTTCTTCTTTATTTTCTGCCATAAGGGTCCTGTCATCTGCATATCTGAGGTTACTGATATTTGTCCCAGCAATCTTGATTCTAGCTTGTGTTTCTTTTAGTTCAGTGTTTCTTATGATGTACGCTGCATATAAGTTAAATAAACAGGGTGACAGTATACAACCTTGACAGACTCCTTTTCGTATTTGGAACCAGTCTGTTGTTCCATGTACAGTTCTAACTGTTGCTTCCTGACCTGCATACAGATTTCTCAAGAGGCAAGTTAGGTGGAGTGTGAGATGAGTGCAATTGTGCAGTAGTTTGAGCATCCTTTGGCATTGCCTTTCTTTGGGACTGGAATGAAAACTGACCTTTTCCAGTCCTGTGGCCACTGTTGAATCAGGAAATTAGATACTCAACATTAGACTTTTGAGTAGAGGTTTCAGTTGCACTTATCTCACATGCTAGTAAAGTAATGCTCAAAATTCTGCAAGCCAGGCTTCAGCAATATGTGTACTGTGAACTCCCTGATGTTCAAGCTGGTTTTAGAAAAGGCAGAGGAACCAGAGATCAAATGCCAACATCCACTGGATCATGGAAAAAGCAAGAGAGTTCCAGAAAAACATATACTTCTGCTTTATTGACTATGCCAAAGCCTTTGACTGTGTGGATCACAATAAACTGTGGAAAATTCTGAAAGAGATGGAAATTCCAGACCACCTGACCTGCCTCTTGAGAAACCTATATGCAGATCAGGAAGCAATAGTTACAACTGGACATAGAACAACAGACTGGTTCCAAATAGGAAAAGGAGTCTGTCAAGGTTGTATACTCTCACCCTGCTTATTTAACTTATATGCAGAGTACATCATGAGATATGCTGGGCTGGAAGAAGTACATGTCAGAATCAAGATTGCCAGGAGAAATATCAATAACTTCAGATATGCAGATGACACCACTCTTATGGCAGAAAATGAAGAGGAACTCAAAAGCCTCTTGATGAAAGTGAGGAAGAACTAAAGATGAAAGTGAAGTAAAGATGAAAGAACTCTTGAAAAAAGTGAAAGAGTATAGTGGAAAAAGTTGGCTTAAAACTCAATATTCAAAAAACTAAAATCATGGCATCTGGTCCCATTAAAGTGAAAGTGAAGTCACTCTGTCATATCTGACCTTTGCGACCCCATGGACTTTAGTCCACCAGGCTCCTCCATCCATGGGATTCTCTGGGCAAGAATACTGGAATGGGTTGCCATTTCCTTCGCCAAGGGATCTTCCCCACCCAGGGATTGAATCCAGTTCTCCCACATTGCAGGCAGACACTTTAACCTCTGAGCCACTAGGGAAGATTATGGCATCTGGTCCCATTACTTAAAGACAAAAAGATGGGGAAACAGTTGAAAACAGTGACATACTTTATTTTGGGGTGCTCCAAAATCACTGCAGATGGTGACTGCACCCTTGAAATTAAAAAATGCTTACTCCTTGGAAGATAAATTATGACCAACCTAGATAGCATATTCAAAAGCAGAGACATTACTTTGCCAACAAAGGTCCGTCTAGTCAAGGCTATGGCTTTTCCAGTGGTTATGTATGGACATGAGAGTTGGACTCTAAAGAAAGCTGAGTGCTGAAGAATTGATGCTTTTGCCAGGAGAAATATCAATAACCTCAGATATGCAGATGACACTCTTACTGCAGAAAGCAAAGAACTAAAGAGCCTCTTGATGAAAGTGAAAGAGGAGAGTGAAAAAGTTGGCTTAAAGCTCAACATTCAGAAAACGAAGATCATGGCATCAGGTTCTGTAACTTCATGGCAAATAGATGGGGAAACAGTGAAAATAGAGTCAGACTTTTTTTTTTTTGGGGGGGGGGGTTCCAAAATTACTACAGATGGTGATTTCAGCCATGAAATTAAAAGATGTTTATTCCTTGGAAAGAAAATTATGATCAACCTAGATATCATATTCAAAAGCAGAACCAACAAAGGTCCGTCTAGTCAAGGTTACAGTTTGTAGTCATGTATGGACGTGAGAGTTGGACTGTGAAGAAAGCTGAACACTGAAGAATTGATGCTTTTGAACTGTGGTGTTGGAGAACAATCTTGAGAGTCCCTTGGACTGCAAGGAGATCCAACCAGTCCATCCTAAAGGAGATCAGCCCTGGGATTTCTTTGGAAGGAATGATGCTAAAGCTGAAACTCCAGTACTTTGGCCACCTCATGCAAAGAGTTGACTCATTGGAAAAGACTCTGATGCTGGGAGGGATTGAGGACAGAAGGAGAAGGGGATGACCGAGGATGAGATGGCTGGATGGCATCACCAACTTGATGGAGGTGAGTTTGAGAATTGGTGTTGGATAGAGAGGCCTGGCGTGCTGCGATTCATGGGGTCGAAAAGAGTCAGACACGACTGAGCGACTGAACTGAAGGGAACTGAACTGAGAGGTTTCACGCATTTGAGAAGGAATTGGCAACCCACTCCAGTGTTCTTGCCTGGAGAATCCTAGGAATGGAGGAGTCTGGTGGTCTGTCCTCTACGGTGTCACACAGAGTCGGACGCGACTAAAGTGTCTTAGCAGCAGCAGAGATTTCCTTCAGGTACCTTTACTGAGATTTCCTGACAGAGAAGGAGGAAATCTTGAAGACACTTTGAAAGTGAAAGTGAAGTCGCTCAGTTGTGTCTGACTCTGCAACCCCATGGAATGTAATCCACCAGACTCCTCCCTCCATGGGATTCTCCAAACAAGATTACTAGAGTGGGCTGCCATTTCCTTCTCCAGGGAATGTTCCCGACCCAGGGATCAAACCCTAGTCTCCTGCATTCCAGGCAGACACTTTAACCTCTGAACCACCAGGGAAACCTACGTTGCTGTAACTCAGTACTCAATATTTTATTAATATTACCCTTAACTTTTCACTCTTATCCTCCCGTTGACTCTAGAACCTTTTGTTCTGCATCTCCTAAGACCTGAGATGACCACTGAACTGATTTACCTGCACTTTGCCCTTTTTGCTATTGGGGGAAGAGTGAGGGTTCGGAACAGGGAACTCATTACTTCCTCCAGTTTTAGACAGTTGCATATACCATCACAGTGAGTGAGTAAAGGTTTAATTGGCTACTCTGACACTTGACGACTCTGCATTTTCACTCTACCAGATTAGCAGAGCTCGTGACACATCCTTGAGAAAGATATGAATCTTGTACCAAAAACATGAAAGAAATGCCAAGGCCACATCTATTTTTCTGATTTGTACATAATTCTAATTTTAAAATATTGGCAACACTGTTAATTTTTTAAATTGCTGAGGAAGCTGGAAAATATAAGGTATTCTACTAGTGGTTAATTTTTATCAGTAACTCAGATAGCATAATATTAGAGTCATCTAAATTACTAAGTAACGAGGAATTCTTACCTTCTGTCTTCAGTTTTGTTTTCCATAGCCCTGATCTCTGATAGCAAATTATAATTTTACTAGCACAATTGAGCAAAGTGGAACTAAGTATGTATATATATAT
>SJYC01116599.1:0-11646 GCA_006408675.1 Madoqua kirkii | reverse complement strand
TCAATCTCTATCAGCTATAAATATCTTAAATTATCATTATGTATTTTGGGATGAATGTGATTTGTTTCAAATGTCCATGGTCAATCACCATGGTCATTTTCCTGGTTAATTAAGGCAAAATGACCTGGTTAATTAAGGTGAAATAATAATTATTATTACTTATATTTTATATTATTTTAATTTTACAAAGACCTATAAATTTGCTTTTGTTTGGTCTTGATTAAAATTATAAGGTAAGGATAGGAATTATTTTTCACCTTACCTCTAACAAAGATCCATAGAAATAAATTATGTTGCCTATACTCATATAGCTTTATAGGAACAAAAGCCAGACAGCAAAAGTCAATCAAAAATCCACACTGATTCAGATTCACTCTTCTTTCTATTATACTGCAGGGTCTAATATTCACTAATAATGTCTATGTACATGATAAACATCATGCTCATTTAAAATAATCCAACTGGGATTATATTTTGTCTCTAACAGAAGCAATAAAGATTGCTTTGGGAAGGGAATTTACATTTCCTTTCAAGCAATTTTCCTTAAAAAAAATTCTAGCATGTAATTATGTAACCTAAATATCCATAATCCCTTTGGTACATTATTTATGATTTATGTAAATTCTTCTTGAGCCTATTTAGAATTTCTTTCTAAACTCCTTCTTAATGAATTCCATGAAAGCACTAAATACTTATTTTCTCCATTTAATCCCAAGGCCAAGTCTTTATTCTAAAATTCTATGTTTTGGAGATTCACATAAAATGTAGCTCCATTTTTAATATTTTCATCCATTTTCTTGAAAACACTAAGTAATTAGATCCTATTTGATTTGAAACACTCTTATTTAAGAGTACAACTTAAACCTTAGGTTATTTTGTACCAAGCACTGCCCTGTGGTGATCCTGTGCACAAAATCTTTTCTCTGTCCCCCATTTATTTGATTATAGGAAATAGGTTTCATTCAGGCTCCCTGACCTTCCCTGAATTCTGAGGGGCAGATTCAAACAGTCATTAATTAGAAAAGGGAGAGGATGTGAGTCAATGGAGAAATAATATCTTAGCTGTTTTGCAGATACTGAAGCTCCCACTCCCAGGTAGCTCCGTGGTAAAGAATATGCTTGCCAATGCAGGAGACACAAGTATAATCCTTGGGTCAGGAAGATCCCGTAGAGGAGGACATGGCTACCTATTCCAATATTCTTGTCAGGATAATCTAATGGACAGGGGAGCCTGGTGAGCTGCAGTCCATGGAGACACAAAGAATCAGATACAACAGGGCACACACACACAAAACCCCCTCTAGATGGAAGGATTAATGGTTAATGGTGGCATGCTGCCCACAAACATATAGGCCCCAGATTAGTAGGAACTTGCAGGTTGATGATGCTGAATCCTACTTACCTCATCACCAACCAATCAGAAGAATTCACAAGCTAATCACACTTTGTTGAATCAGAGTTTTGACTTGATGGACCTTTG
The DNA here is from genome assembly GCA_006408675.1 of Madoqua kirkii. NCBI lineage: Eukaryota > Metazoa > Chordata > Mammalia > Artiodactyla > Bovidae > Madoqua > Madoqua kirkii. Next base: position 10,166 of record SJYC01116599.1, on the reverse strand, counting down.
TTGGCAAAGTAATGCCTCTGGTTTTTAATAAGCTATTTTTTAATTGCCTATACTAACACAAACTTCAAACAAATTTGTGAAATAAAACATAGCTAATTCTCCAATTTCAGAGGCTAGCATTTGATGTTAAAATATTTTACAGTAATACTAGCTAACATGCAAACTATTAATGCTGCATATATTCACTCTTCTAATATTTTTAACAACCAGAGATGTACTGTTATTTTCTGATTTTACAGGTAAAGAAGATAAGATACAAAGAGGTTAAGATATTTGTTTATATTGCTAGCAAGTGGTGGAGATGATACTTGAACACTGGCAATCTGGATAATCTGCTACTTGATTTTTTTTATTAAGATATATTATTTCTGACCCTGTGGATGGCAGCCCACCAGGCTCCTCTGTCCATGGGATTCTCCAGCTAGAATACTAGAGGGGGCTGCCATGCCCTCCTCCAGGAGATCTTCCTGACCCAGGGATCAAAGCCACGTCTCTTACATCTCTTGCATTGGCAGGCGAGTTCTTTACCTCTAATGCTACCTGGGACATCCTATTACTAGCTTTCACTAAAGATAAATGATCCTCAGATGTTTTCCTGCTAGCACTTGTAATAGGCACAGGTATACTGGCTGACACTTACTAAAATTCTGACTAAAGCTTCCTCCACCTGACAGGCAATGTGATCCAGATGCTCCTTCTGTAAATTTCCAACAACTTCAACTTTCTTCTATTGGCCATCTCTGAGGACTGAACACCTTTGCCTGCCCATCTACAAGGGTGTCTTTTGTCTATTTTCCTCAATCCAAAGATGCTTCCTGACTTTGGATGGTCTATCCTTTCCAAGCTAAACAAATAAATAAAACACTATAATCAAGACTTCATAGATTAGTAACAAAAGAGAGGGTAACACAGTATCATTCTGGTGACCACTAAACCATCTTTGAGGTCTCAGTGGAGAGTTGGTTTTTAACAAATATCCTTGTGTTCTCTTATGAACAATGAACATTTCACAGGAATGACTATCATATTTCTGAGGACTGCGTATTTGGTACTAATATCTAATTCGAGCATCATGACTTTTGTAGTGGAGCTGTCCAATTGCTAGGAGAGAATCAACCCTTAAACCTGAGATTGACTCTTTGCCTTTACAATTAGACTAGCAACTTTAAGTTTTATCTAACTTAATAAATAAATAGACTATTACAAGATTTTTTTAACTACATTAACTATCTGGCTAAATAAAAAAAATCGAACTGATCTAACTAGGTGATCAGTTAACCTTCTGTAAGTAGTATTTTATAATGAGAAAATATATCTGTGTTTAAATAGACTCTTCTGAGGTTCATCCTGTAGTGTTAAATGACTTGAGCTAGAAAAATAAAGCCATCTTTTTGTTTCTCTAAAAGTAGATTATACAAAGAAAATAAATTTTAAGTTTGTTTGACAGATAGATTGTTCCAATTCGAAGCAGTCAGCCATGTGGAAAAATGTAAATTGTTCAGGCAGGAATGATATGCTACTCTATCCAACCTCCATAACAACATCTGTTGTAAGTACAATAAATACTTATTGAATTGAATTGTTGGAGCAGCAGTTCACCAACATTTTTACAAGAAAAGGCTGCTGGAAAAATTCGTAGTCTTATTTTTAAGAAGTCGTATTGTCAGCATTATTATCTAATGCCAAAGATTTTTCTTTCACATAACCTCAAACGTACAAAATAACAGAAAGATAAGTTTACTCTCATGTTTGATAGTAAGTTATATATGCAACTTCAAATAGCAGATCAGTGTGGTATTATATATTTCTGCAATTTTCATCATTTTTCCTTCATTTGTTGATGTTAAGAATTCTGGAAAAACCATATAAACTGTGGAAGTCTACAACATAAGAAAGAAAGAAGAAAAATTAACTGTGGACTTGTTTACATAATAGTGCCACATTTAGAGAAATTGTTTGGCCAATTTAGCAGATGTCCATAGAAGGAATAGAATAAATCTGTCTGTTCCTTAATTACTGAGTGCTTCTGGCAGGTTTCCTCAACCTATTGGCATTCTGGAGCAAGTAATTCTTTGTTTAGTGATCTGTGCTGCGCATTGTAGGATACTTAGCAGCACTGTTAGTCTCTGCCTACCAGATGACAATAGCATTCTCCTTTCCAAAAGTGAGACAACCAAAAATGTCTCCATATGATTTCAAATGTCCTCTGGGAGAAAAAATAACTGGTTAAAAACCACTTAGCTACATATTGCAGTTTAAGCAAAACCAAAGGACAATTGTTTATTTTTCTTTAACCTCTTTTCAGTCTAGGATCTTTACTCTAGAGCTCTAAAGACGCAAGGCAAATGCAAGGTTCATAATATGCCTAAAAGCCTGGATGTACAATTGATAGCACAGAGCTCCCAGGAACTGACCACTGCTGCTTGATTGTTACAACTTGTTACAAGTTTTCATTTTTTTTTTTTCCTAGAGAGTAGGAATCCTTCATCATATGTATTAATACCTAAAAATCAGAGCTGTCATTTAGTTACTGGAGCTCCTCAATCTGCCTAATAAATGTATTATTTGCACAATAGAGTCTACAGTTTTCCAACCTTGAAATAAGCCATTAGTCTTGAAGACGATTTTATAGAGTAGACAGCAAAGCTTGTATTCATACATGTTCTTTTTTTTTTTTTTTTTTTGTGAGAAGGTCAAAAAGAAATTCTTAGAATGTACGTGAACAGTTCTGGGTGCTTTCATTTGGGGCTTCAAAGAGGTGTTGACTGTGAGATTGTCCCCAGATTGTTTTTTTAAACACATGGTGTGAACATGTTTTTGCTTCTGTTCTTTATCTATATAGCCATGTCACAGGAAGTTTTCTCTGGGAAGCTGACTCTGAGAATTTCTTGCAGTAAGATTATTGGATCTATTACAAGGGCAAAGGGGAACTGGGTTGAGCAGGGGAAGGAGAAGCACAATACAAACACAGTAGAGGCCTTAGCACACCTTTTGGGGAGTTCTCAAGTTCGAGTGGCCTTACAGAATCATCCTGTCTTAAGAAAAGGGAGTTATCTTCTATGAACTCCTATAAACCAATCCTCAGAATCTAGCTGCCCTGAAAAGGCAGTGTGGAGTTAGGCAAAGCAGATCTTTTGAGTTGAGGCCAATACCTGGAAAGGGATAGAGTTGAGTGGTGCCAGGCAGCAACTTTCCTATAGCTGGAGTAATTGAGGCCTCAGTTCTCACTCAAGCTCAGTGTCCTCAGTTGCTCTGTCCTGTTCAACCCTGTGACTCCATGGGATTTCTCAGGCAAGAATACTTACTGGAGTACATTGCCGTGGCCTCTTCTAGGGGATCTTCCCAACCCAGAAATCGAGCCTGCATCTCCTGCATCTCATTGGCAGGTGGATTCTTTACCATTGCACCACCTGGGAAGTCCAGTTCCCACTCAGCTATCTACTAAAAGACACACATTGCTAGAGAAAGTTATACATACCTACTTCCATAAGCTTGAGGGAACTCTGAGATGCTCCTCTTAATTCTTCCCTCAGCATCTGATCTGGAAGATCTGTTAGATTTTCAAATTTTTAGACAAGAGATAATTTTCAGGACACTTGGAATTATTTTTTTCTTTTCTCTAACTCTTTACTAATACCTAAAAATGATTCAAAAGTTTCTGGAGTTCCCCTAAAATTAGGAGAAAAAAACTGGAACAATCATCAGAATGTGTAAGATCTGTCATGAAAGAAAATAACAATCTTCTCACTTTAGATTATAGCAATGATCTCAAAAGTGCATGTGAATGAGAGTTGGTCATTCACAGAAAAATCAGACTTTTCCAATTGACATAAATATAAATACATAATTATTTTCTCTTTACTGCAATAAAAATGACACCACATATAAAGCAAAGTGAAAATTTTAAAAATGTTCTCAAATAATAAAAATTGTTCATTACAATTTATATTTTTCTATCAACACAGATTCAAAATAGTACATGCACTATCTAACACAAGATGAGCATTAGTTATATCATTGTTTATAGTGTCTGATTTTTAGAATAAGTAATCCATGAGATTTTAGAAATAGTACAATAAACATGCTAAACAATGAACACAATCTTTAAAAGATCTGATTTTTAAAATTTTCACATGACTTTAGTGTTAGTTAGTGTTAGTCCCTCAGTCGTGGCTGACTCTTTGCGACCCCATGAACTGCATCCCACCAGGCTCCTCTGTCCATGAGATTTTCCAGGCAAGGATAGTGGAGTGGGTTGCCATTTCCTTCTTCAAGGGGTCTTCCCAACCCAGGTATCGAACCTGGGTCTCCTGCACTGCAGATAGATTCTTTACCAACTGAGCTTACAAGGGAACACACATAACTTTATTGACATATAAAATTCTATATAATTAAGATGTACATGATTTTTATATATGTATATATTGTAAAAAAAATCACTATATCAAGCTAATTAATCTATTCATCACTTCTATATAGTTACCATTTTGTTTTTATGTGTCTGTATGTGCGGCAAATGATTAATCTCTATCCTCTGCAGATTTCAAGTATACAATACAGTATTGTTAATTATAATCACAAAATACAGAATTCTTCTCTGCATGTCAACATTCAGCAGGAATCATTCCAAGCTCTGTATTGATCCAATTTTAGTTTATGTACTACCAAAATGGGAACAAAATAATCATACTTTAGAAAGCACTAATCTTCATTATCTCATCCATACTCACATTTGCACTAAGCAACTGTACAAAAAAGTTCTTCACTACCCAGATAATCATGATGATGTGATCACTAATCTAGAGCCAGACATATTGGAATGTGAAGTCAAGTGGATTTAGAAACCATCACTACGAACAAAGCTAGTGGAAGTGATGGAATTCCAGTAGACCTATTTCAAATCCTGAAAGATGATGCTGTGAAAGTACTGCACTCAATATGCCAGCAAATTTGGAAAACTCAGCAGTGGCCACAGGACTGGAAAAGATCAGTTTTCATTCCAATTCAAAGAAAGGCAATGCCAAAGAATGCTCAAACTACCACACAATTGCACTCATCTCACAGGCTAGTAAAGTAATACTCAAAATTCTGCAAGCCAGGCTTCAGCAGTATGTGAACCTTGAACTTCCAGATGTTCAAGCTGGTTTTAGAAAAGGCAGAGGAACCAGACATCAAATTGCCAGCAACAACTGGAGCATGGAAAAAGCAAAAGAGTTCCAGAAAAACATCTATTTCTGGTTTATTGACTATGCCAAAGACTTTGACTGTGTGGATCACAAGAAACTGTGGAAAATTCTGAAAGAGATGGGAATACTAGACCACTTGACCTTCCTCTTTGAAACCTATATGCAGGTCAGGAAGCAACAGTTTGAACTGGATATGGAACAACAGACTGGTTCCAAATAGGAAAAGGAGTATATCAAGGCTATATATTGTCAGTCTGCTTATTTAACTTATATGCCAAGTACCTCATGAGAAATGCTGGACTGGAAGTAGCACAAGCTGGAATCAAGATTGCCGGGAGAAATATCAATTACCCCAGATACACAGATGACACTACCCTTATGGCAGAAAGTGAAGAGGAGCTAAAAAGCCTCTTGATGAAAGTGAAAGAGGAGAGTGAAAAGGTTGGCTTAAAGCTCAACGTTCAGAAAATGAAGATCATAATATCTGGTCACATCACTTCATGTGAAATAGATGGGGAAACAGGGTAAGCAGGGGAAAGCAGTATCACACTTTATATTTGGGGGCTCCAAAATCACTGCAGATGGAGACTGCAGCCATGAAATTAAAAAAACGCTTATTCCTTGGAAGAAAAGTCATAATCATTCTTGATAGTATATTGAAAAGCAGAGACATTATTTTGCCAACAAAAGTTCGTCTAGTCAAGGCTATGGTTTCTCCAGTGGTCATGTATGGTTGTGGTTTTGAACTGAGAAGAAAGCTGAACACTGAAGAATTGATCCTTCTGAACTGTGGTGTTGTAGAAGACTTTTGAGAGTCTCTTGGACTGCAAGGAGATCCAACCAGTCCAATCTAAAAGAGATCAGCCCTGGGTGTTCTTTGGAAGGAATGATGCTAAAGCTGAAACTTCAGTACTTTGGCCACCTCATGCGAAGAGTTGACTCATTGGAAAAGACTCTGATGCTGGAAAGGATTGTGGACAGGAGAAAAAGGGGACGACAGACAATGAGATAGCTTGATGGCATCAGCAACTCAGTGGACGTGAGTTTGAGTGAACTCTGGGAGATGGTGATGGACAGGGAGGCCTGACATGCTGCAGTTCAATGGGTGGCAAAGAGTCAGACATAACTGAGTGGCTGATCTGATCTGACCTGCATACAGATTTCTAAGGAGGCAAGTCACGAGGTCTGGTATGCCCATCTCTTTAAAAATTTTCCTCAGTTTGTGGTGATACACAGCCAAAGTCTTTGACATAGTCAATAAAACAGAAATAGATATTTTTCTGGAATTACTTGCCTTTTTGATGATCCAGCAGATGTTGGCAATTAGTTCTCTGGTTCATCTGCCTTTTCTAAAACCAGCTTGGACATCTGGAAGTTCACAGTTCAAATATTGCTGAAGCCTGGCTTTGAGAACTTTGAGCATTACTTAACTAGCGTGTGTGATAAGTGCAGTTACGTGGTAATTTGAGACTTCCCTGGTGGCTCAGACGGTAAAGCATCTATCTACAATGTGGAAGACCTAGGTTTAATCCCTGGGTCAGGAAGATCTACTGGAGAAGGAAATGGCAATCCACTCCAGTACTATTGCATGGAAAATCCCATGGACAGAGGAGCCTGGTAGGCTACATTCCATGGTTTCGCAAAGAGTCAGACACAACTGAACGCATTCATTTCATTTGAGCTTTCTTTGGTACTGCCTTTCTTTAGAATTGGAATTAAAACTGACTTTTTCCAGCCCTATAGCCACTGCTGAACTTTCCAAATTTGCTGGCACTTTCACAGCATCATCTTTCAGTGTTTGAAATAGCTCAATTGGAATTCCATCACTTCCACTAGCTTTGTTCTTCTTGATGCTTCCTGAGGCCCACATGACTTCACATTCCAGGGTGGCTGGCTCTAGGTGAGTGATCACACCATCATGATTATCTGGGTCTTGAAGATCTTTTTTGTACAGTTCTTCTGTGTATTCTTGCCACCTCTTCTTCATATTTTCTGCTTCTGTTGGGTCCATGCCATTTCTGTCTTTTATTGAGCCCATCTTTACATGAAATTTTCCCTTGGTATCTCTAATTTTCTTGAAGAAATTTCTAGTCTTTCCCCTTCTATTGTTTTCCTCTATTCCTTTGCATTGATCACTGAAGAAGGCTTTCTTATCTCTCCTTGCTGTCCTTTGAAGCTCTGCATTCAAATGGATATATCTTCCCTTTTCTCCTTTGCTTTTTGCTTCTCTTCTTTCCACAGCTATTTGTAAGGCCTCCTCAGACAGTCATTTTGCTTTTTTGCATTTCTTTTTCTTGGGGATGGTTTTGATTCCTGTCTCCTTTACAATGTCAGGCACCTCCATCCATAGTTCATCAGGCATTCTGTCTACCAGATCTAGTCCCTTGAATCTATTTCTCTCTTCTACTGTATAGTCATAAAGGATTTGATTTAGGTCATAACTTAGTGGTCTAATGGTTTTCTCCACTTTCTTCAGTTTCAGTCTGAATTTGGCAATAAGAAAGTCATGATCCAAGCCATGGTCAGCTCCTGGTCTTGTTTTACTGACTGTATAGAGTGTCTCCATTAGATGTCAACTTTCTGATGATTTGAGCCATTTATATTCAGCCTCCTGTTTTACCTCTGAAATGGAAGTAACAACAGAAACAGTAAATATCTAGTGTTTATCTCTTGCAAACACCTTAAGGGAATAGTCATGGCAAAAACATAGGAATAAAACCCTGTTTGAGTAAAGGATTTAGGTATCTCCTTATCCCCTCTTTTGGGACAAGGGAGAGACTACACATGTGCAGAAAGAATCTTTGTGAATCAAAAATCAGGGGATAACTCCAGGCTACAGTGAGTCTTGCTCCTCCCAGAAGCCTTCATTTTGAGACCCATCTTGGCTGAGAGGTGTGTGCACACCCAGGGGAGGGTCCCAGGGTAGGTCAGGTGTGGAAAAAGAAATCAGATAATTGGCCTGGAGGAAGAAAAAGACCCGGAAGAACTGACCTTTATAAATGACATAACGGCCTTTTACTGTGCTCCTCTTCACTAGGAGATATGCTTACACTCTTTCTTCCTAGGTGTGCATCTCTGCCTTGCTTCTGTCTTAACTAAACAAATTGTTTCTCTAGGTGCTCTCTCAGTTGCTGTGCTATGTCCTTAATAATAAACCTCTGCCTACATTTACAGTTTCTCCCTCCATGATAAATATATTTTTCCTTGGGGACAAAGGTCCATGGAAAAATAGCTTCTAACCTCTAACCCTTGCTGGTCTGATGACTAGATTCCTGGTTCTCATCCAGGCTACCCATGTTCACTTCCTGGTCAGGGAATAAGATCTTGCTTCACGTCACTGCCTGCTGCTGCCTTGCAGAAATCAAGTTGACAGTTTGTTGAAAAAACTGAAATGCAATTGACCCTTGGACAAAATAAGATTGAACTGTGCGAGTTCATTTATATACAGATTTTTTTTTCAATAAATACTGCAGTACTACACAATCCCTGGTTGGTTGAATCTGCAGATTATGGAACCATGCAGAGTGTGGACTATGAAGTTTTTTCAGTGTAGCATTTTTGACTGCAGAGAATAGATGACCTAAACTTCACTATATTGAGTCAACTGTAATTTGAGTCAAGACTAGAAAGTAAGTAAACAAGTGAGAACATAACAAGATATGAGCTGGGGAAAGTAAGCTGGAGTCAGATCGTGAAAAACTTTGCATAAGAGGTAAAATAATTTGAATTTTGCTATAGCTACAATGAAAAACCACTGTAATATTTTAAGCAAGGACCGAATACAGTTTTTATATTCTAAGAAGATCACTTGTAATATTTAATAGAATATGGTCTGGAGAAAAGCATACAAGAAAACAGAAGAAGTTAAGAAGCAGTGAGGACTGGTGACACTAAGATGGTGGCAGTAAATATAAAAAATATGCACAGATTTGAGGGGTTTTTTTTTTTTAGTTAGAAATGATAGTTTTTGTGAAGATGATTGATATGATCTTGAGAGAAAGAAAAGCAACAGTAATAATTTCCAGATTTTGATTTAGCTTCCTATATGATTGTGGCATTTAAAGAGATGGGAAAGATTATAGGTTAGGGAACATGCTTGCTGGGGATAGAGATTTTTGGAGTAAAATAAAACTAATAAAGGAAAATATAATTTTGTAATTGAGTAGAGTGAAAAAGGATAATAATATTGGCCATTCAGAAGGTCAATGTTTGAGTAGAAAAATGAAAGAAGAAATTGACTTCTCTACAAATGCACAATGAATGACAAAATGGGGCAGAGACAAAAGTTCAAGAATTGCCTGATTGACAATGAGTGAAAGATCAGCAACAGGAGGCAGCTACACTGGTTCAGAAGGTTGATTATAATGGAAAAGAACAAAAGAGGGCAAAATGAATGCATGGGTAAGAAAGATGAACAGAGGAGAAGGTGTTACTTCAAAGAAGATGATTTCAGATGTTCTTTGTGGGAGATAGAACAATTACAATTTTATGGCAAAGCTCAAATTTAGATGAAAAGGAAATTTAGATACAGAAACAGTTTATATTTCTAAGTAATTGCTTTCCAAATAATTATCTTCAAATGTCAGATTTTTGTACATTTAATGTACATTTAATGTACATTTTGTATATTTAATGTACATTTTTGTACATTGAAACTTAATCAGCATGACTTTCGGGATTTGTGTCATTAAGATAAAAAATGTTCCAGCCAATAAAACTTTGAACTGCTATCTGTTTATATTTTAATGTAAGCCTGTAACTGAGCTTTGGAGAAGGTGGCTTCCCTTGAAACAACATTGGGTCTAGGTTACCTCCTCTCTGCAAAGTCAAAATTCTTACATTGAAAAAGCTTTATAGTATGTCTCCTGTATGTGCAGTTCTCAAGGTATAAAGAAACTGCAGAAGAATAAATGTTTCCAAAAAGTCTATTAATATTTATTAAACACCAAATATTTATTCAGTATCTGGAATTATTCCTAA
>SJYC01116597.1:0-28032 GCA_006408675.1 Madoqua kirkii | reverse complement strand
AGCCATGAAATTAAAAGACGCTTACTCCTTGGAAGGAAAGTTATGACCAACCTAGACAGCATATTAAAAAGCAGAGACATTACTTTGTCAACAAAGGTCCGTCTAGTCAAGGCTATGGTTTTTCCAGTGGTCATGTATGGATGAGAGTTGGACTATAAAGAAAGCTGAGGGCTGAAGAATTGATTCTTTTGAACTGTGGTGTTGGAGAAGACTCTTGAGAGTCCTTTGGACTGCAAGGAAATCCAACCAGTCCATCCTAAAGGAGATTGGTCCTGGTGTTCATTGGAAGGACTGATGTTGAGGCTGAAACTCCAATACTTTGGCCATGTGATGTGAAGAACTGACTCATTGGAAAAGACCCTGATGCTGGGAAAGATTGAGGGCAGGAAGAGAAGGGGATGACAGAGGACGAGATGGTTTGATGGCATCACTGACTCAGTGGAGATGAGTTTGAGTAAACTCCAGGAGTTGGTGATGGACAGGGAGGCCTGGTGTGCTGCGGTTCATGGGGTCACAAAGAGTCAGACATGACTGAGCAACTGAACTGAATTGAATGATGACTTACAAGACCTTTGAGAACTAACACCCACAAAAGATGTTCTTTTCATTATAGAGGACTGGAATGCAAAAGGAGGAAGTCAAGAAGGCAAGTTTGACCTTGGAGTACAAAATAAAGCAGGTCAAAGGTTAACAGAATTTCGCCAAGAGAACTCACTAGTCACAGCAAACACTCTCTTTCAATAACACAAAAGACGACTCTACACATGTATATCACCAGATGGTCAATACTGAAATCAGATTGATTATATTCTTTGTGACTAAAGATGGAGAAGCTCTATACAGTCAGCAAAAATAAGACCAGGAGCTAACTGTGGTTTATATCATGAACTCTTTATTGCAAAATTCAGACTTAAGTTGAAGAAAGTAGGGAACCACAAGACCACTCAAGTATGATCTAAATCAAATACTTTATGATTATACAGAGGAAGTGACAAATAGATTCAAGGGATTAGATCTGAAAGAACTATGGACAGAGGTTCATAATATTGAACAGGAGGCAGTGATCAAAACCATCTCCAAAAAGAAGAAATGCAAAAAGGCAAAATGGTTGTCTAAGGAGGCCTTACAAATAGCTGAGAAAAGAAGAAAAGTGAAAGGCAAAGGAGAAAAGTCAAGATATATTCATCTGAATGCAGAATTCCAAAGAAAAGCAAGGAGAGGTAAGAAAGCCTTTCTCAGTGATCAATGCAAAGAAATAGAGGAAAACAATAGAATGGGAAAGAGTGGCGATCTCTTCTCTGGAGAAGGAAATGGAAACCCACTCTAGTATTCTTTCCTGGAGAATCCCAGGGATAGAGGAGCCTGGTGGGCTGCCAAACATGGGGTCGCACAGAGTCGGACATGACTGAAGTGACTTAGCAGCAACAGCAGAGATCTCTTCAAGAAAATTACAGATGCCAAGGGAACATTTCATGCAAAGATGGGCACAATAAAAGAGAGAATGGTATGGACCTAAAAGAAACAGAAGATACTAAGAAGAGGTGGCAAGAATACACAGAAGAATTATACAAAAAAGCTCTTAATGACCCAGATAACCACAATGATGTGATCACTCACCTAGAGCCAGACATCCTGGAGTGCGAAGTCAAGTGGACCTTAGGAAGCATCACTATGAACAAAGCTAGTGGAGGTGACAGAATTCCAGTTGAGCTATTTCAGATCCTAAAAGATGATGTGAAAGTGCTGCACTTAATATGCCAGCAAATTTGGAACACTCAGCAGTGGCCACAGGGCTGGAAGAAGTCAGTGTTAATTCCAATCCCAAGGAAAGGAAATGCCAAAGAATGCTCAAACTACTGCACAATTGCACTCATCTCACATGCTAGTAAAGTAATGCTCAGAACTCTCCAAGCCAGGTTTCAACAGTACATGAACTGAGAACTTCCAGATGTTCAAGCTGGGTTTATAAAAGGCAGAGGAACCAGAGATCAAATTGCCAACATCCACTGGATGACAGAAAAGCAAGAGAGTTCCAGAAAAAACACCTACTTCTGCTTCTTTGATGACACTAAAGCCGTTGAGTGTGTGGATCACATCAGTCTGTGGAAAATTCTTAAAGTGATAGCAATACTAGACCACCTTACCTGCCTCCTAAGAAACCTGTATGTAGGTCAAGAAGCAACTGAATGAGACCTGGAACAATGGACTGGTTCCAAATTGGAAAGGAGTATGTCAAGGCTGTATATTTTCACCTTGCTTATATAACTTATATGCAGAGTACATCATGCGAAATGCCTAGCTGAGTGAAGCACAAGCTGGAATCAAGATTGCTGGGAGAAATATCAATAACCTCAGATATGCAAGTGACACCACCCTTATGGCAGAAAGCGAAGAAGAACTAAAGAACCTCTTGATGAAAGTGAAAGAGGAAAGTGAAGAAGTTTAAAACTCAACATTAAGAAAACTAAGATCATGGCATCCGGTCCCATCACTTCATGGCAAGTAGACGGGGAAACAATGGAAACAGTGAGAGACTTTATTTTTTTGGTCTCCAAAATCACTGCTGATGGTGATTGCAGCCATGAAATTAAAAGACACTTGCTCCTTGGCAGAAAGCTATGACCAACGTAGACAGCATATTAAAAAGCAGAGACATTACTTTTCCGACAAAGGTCCATCTAGTCAAAGCTATGGTTTTTCCAGTAGTCATGTATGGATGTGTGAGAGTGGAACTATGAAGAAAGCTGAGCACCGAAGAATTGATGCTTTTGAACTGTGGTGTTGGAGAAGATTTTTGAGAGTTTTTTGAACAGTAGGGAGATCATACCAGTCAATTGTAAAAGAAATTAGTCCTGAATATTCATTAGAAGGACTGATGCTGAAGCTGAAGGTCCAATACTTTGGCCATGTGAGGTGAAGAACTGATTCATTGGGAAAGACTCTGATGCTGGTAAAGATTGAAGGCAGGAGGAGAGGGGACGAAAGAGCGAAAGAGGATGAGATGGTTGGATGGCATCACCAACTCAATGGACATGAGTTTGAGCAGGCTGTGGGTGTTGGTGACAGATAAGGAAACCTGGAGTGCTGCAGTCCGTGGGGTTGCAGAGTCAGACGTGACTCAGCGAGTGAACTGAACTAAACTCGGAACATAAACCTGTTTGTCTTTGTGATAAGCCATGCAACCCCTGATCAGAGAGTGAGGTTCTCTGTGATGAGAAGTAAATGTGTCACTGGAACCTCCCCTTTTCAGACTTCCTGCTCTAAATGCAAGGCTGGTATCATAGGGTCCTTGGCATTTGCATCTCATCCCCAGATTTTTGCTGAGCACTTCCTCTGCTTTTCTCCATCTCCCTGCTGTCATTTCTTAAACATTAGAGGGAGAGTGAGCTGTTTTAAAAAAATAATTTATTTTTAAATTTTCGGTTATGCTAGGTGTTTGTTACTGCTGGCATACTTTTCTCTAGTTATGGAGAGTGGGGCTACTCTTGTGGCGTGTGGGCTCTAGAGCTCGGGGTCAGTAGTTGCAGCTTGGACTTAGGTGCTGCTTGGCATGTGGGATCTTCCCTGACCAGGGAACAAACCCGCATCCCTTGCATTAGGAAGTGGATTCTTATCCTCTCCGCCACCAATGTAGTCCCCATGCTATCGCTGTTATTTGCTATAGTGAAAGAAAGAAAGTGAAATTCACTCAGTTGTGTCTGACTGTTTGCAGCCCCATGGACCATACAGTCCATGGAATTCTTCAGGCCAGAATACTGGAGTGGGTAGCCTATCCCTTCTCCAGAGGATCTTTCTGACCCAGGAATCAAACCGGGGTCTCCTGCATTGCAGGTGAATTCTTTAGCAACTGAGCTATCAGGAAAGCCCATAGTTTTTTCTTTTTTGATCTCATAGGTATTGCTCCCTGATTCAATCTCTTTGGCACCCCTGTAGCAGCGGGGACAATACTCTGAGCCTGAGGCATGTCTGCCAGAGAGTTCAGACTGGTCCTGCCCCTGCTGACGGATGGAGGAATGGTCATCCGCAGAGAGGCTGAGGAGCCTCCCAGGAGAGTTTGTCCTTCGATGCAGCAGCAAGTCCTAACTCAGGACAACAAGCTCAGTTCCAGAGCGAAGCTTTAGTCCCTAGAAAAGAAGAATGTTTCTAAGTAGAACAGAGCCTGATGACCCTCCCCAAAACGGAGGACTCAGGTCTGTATCCTGTAAAGGTATGGGGTGACTGGGGTCGCAGAGACTGGCTCAAAGCTCACCAAACTGTTTCCTTTCGTTCCTACACTTATATCTTCCTGGCAAACCTATTTTGCATCTAGTTAGTTGCTCAGCTGTGTTGACTCCCTTTGCGACTCCAGCCCACCAGGACTGTAGCCCGCCAGGCTCCTCTGTCCATGGGATGCTCCAGACAAGAACACGAGTGGTTTGCCATTTCCTCTTCCAGGGGATCTTTCCAACCCAGGGATCAAACCTGCATTGCAGGCAGATTCTTTAGCATCTGTGCCACCAGGGAAGCCCATTTTGTTTCTAAGTTCTGGTTAAATAAATGTGGGCAGAAGTCACATATATCACCTCCAGTCCTGGCCCATAAAGCTTGATCATAAGATACAGATGATCCAGTGGGGGACTTGAAGGCCTTAGGGAGGAAGAAGTCCCAGGCAGAAGAAGCTGGTTCCCTGAATGATCTGGAGGAATAGAGTCTCAGGGCTGATTATCTCCACCTTCACCTTGACCTTGCCATGAGCAGAAATGACCTGATTCTTGAAAACCACTGAAGTTTTGAATTGTTGATAATGGCAATAACCTTGTCCGGACTGACTCACTGGGTAAAAACAAATAGCATTGTTTAATGAAAATACTACATTTGACCTTGAGGAAAAGGCAGTGTGGCATTTGTTTTTCTAATCAAGTATCTAACACAGAAAGGACAGTCTTCCCTACCTGCCACTGCCCTGAACAGCTTTGACATTTCAACAGCACTCAAATATGAGGTGGCACTGGCTGGTGGGAGATACAGGAGGAAGTAACAGTTTCTGAAAGGAGGCAGAAATGGCCAAGAGGCTTGGGGTGGCTCCAGCAGTGCCAGGAGGGAGGGGTGGCAGCTGCTGTGGACACAGAGGTACTGATTTCAAGAGGAAGTGGTAAAAACTTGTAGGAGAGTCATGACCAGTAGAACGGAACGTATCGTCTAGAGAATGGAAAGTACCAGATGATCAGATTTGCTTGCGAGCCCATGTAGGACTCTTGGAGATTTTTGAGCAGTACTAGGGCTTCCCTGGAGGAGAAGGCGATGGCACTCCACTCCAGTACTCTTGCCTGGAAAACCCCATGGATGGAGGAGCCTGGTGGGCTGCAGTCCATGGGGTCGCTAAGAGTCGGACACGACTGATCGACTTCACTTTCACTTTTCACTTTCATGCATTGGAGAAAGAAATGGCAACCCACTCCAGTGTTCTTGCCTGGAGAATCCCAGGGACGGGGGAGCTTGGTGGGCTGCCGTCTATGGGGTCACACAGAGTCAAGTCACACGACTGGAGCGACTCAGCAGCAGCAGCAGCAGCAGCAGCAGCGCTTCCCTGGTGGCTCTGACAGTAAAGAATCTGCGTGCAACGTTAGAGACCCGGGTTCAATCCCTGGGTCAGGAAGATTCCCTGGAGAAGGGAATGGCGACTCACTCCAGCATTCTTGCCTGGAGAATCCCCTGGACAGAGGAGCCTAGTGGGCTACAGTCCATGGGGTCATAGAGTTGGACATGACTGAGGACTAACACATTGGGCATCACAATGGTCATAAAAATCAGCAGATACTGTTTTCCACCACAATGTATGGGAAGCTTAGAAGGTTGAGGAAGAACAGTCCCACTGCAGATCCCTGTAGGGAGACCAGAATAGGTTCTTCGGCTTCAGCTGTGACTGTCATATATAGAATTTCTTCTCTTCGTGGCAGGCACAGTGGGCAGACAGAGTGAGCTGTCCTCAGGCTTGTCTCCCCAGCCCCCCTGTTTCACTCCTCCTGGAGAGGTCAGGTAAGAAAGCCAGGAAGCCCAGGTGTTTGTATTTTCCAGGGTGCCCTCAGTGTTGGGGTTGGGGTGGGGTGGGGGGACAGTTTGCACAGCAAGGCACTTAAGTCCGCCAGGTGACTAGAGAGTATGTCACAGGTTTTATTTAGGTAAAAGTCGAGGATTCTGATTTGTTCAGTGGCTGCTTTGAATTTTTTCCTGTAATTGAATGAAAGTACATTAAATGTGAGAAACACTGTTTTAAGCTGTGGTTCCTGTGTTAAAATGGGGGGGAAAAGTGGAGGGGATGGGAGAGATTTCTGGAGTTAAGAGAGCCAAAGAGGAGGTAAGGTCAGGGAGCCAGGAGGGAGGGACTCCTTGGCATCTGTGTCCCCCTGAAAATCATTTTGGCAGAGCTGGAGTGATGATGGGGAAAGGGGGAATGCCCAAAAGATTAGGCATAAAAAGGGCTAGAGATGCCGTATCTGTGGGATGCACATACAATTACACACATTTATGTGCTGCACAAATGTGTAAGTGCTATGGGTGATGACAGTTTTTTTTTTTTTTAATGCATGCTATTATTCTCTTTTCTTTTTTAGAATTTTATTTTTATTTATTTGATTTATTTTGGGGGCCACACCTGTGTAAAACCTTAGTTTCCTGAAAAGTGAAAGTGAAAGTGTTAGTGGCTCAGTGCCTCTGCTGGACTGCAGCCTGCGAGACTCCTCTGTCCATGGGATTCTCCAGGCAAGAATACTGGAGTGGATTGCCATTCCCTTCTCCAGGGGATCTTCCCCACCCAGGGATCGTACCTAGGTCTTCTGCATTGCAGGCGGAGTGTTTACCCTTAGGTCCCTGACCCAGGGATTAAATCTGTGCCCCCTGCAATGGAAGTGTGGATTCTTAGCCACTAGACCACCAGGGATGTCCCAACAGTATAGTTTTAAGCAAAGTTTTAATCAAACTTTGTACAACTTAATTAAAAATAAAAAAAAAATTGTGGCCATACCGTGCAGCTTTTGGGATCTTAGTTACCTGGCTGGGGATTGAACCTCAGTCCAAGGCAATGAAAGCCTGAGTCTTCACCATTGGACCACCAGGAAATTCCCTTGTACAATTTATTTTACTTTCATCACATTAAAAGGGATGTGATGAAAAGAAACATCACAGATTTTCTTCCCTGCTCTCCTGTGTTCCTGGCTATTTCAGTTCGCAAGCATCCTCTCCCAGAAACCCAAGTTCCTATCCTACACTAGAAACTGATTCTACTCAGCTTAAAGGTTAATTTTTCTCAGTCTTTAGATCTCAAGAATGCGTTCCAGTTAGCTAATCTGATATCAGGTAAGCCTCTACTGGTTTACTGTGACCTGTCATGGTGCTTTTCTTAGATGACCCACATAGAGGTCAAACGTGGTTTTTAATCATACCTCCAGAGAAGTGTCAGTGGACATTTTGGGAATGGTAGTACACACAGAGAATAAACAACTAATTTTACTAATCTGTTAAAGTATTATTAAATTTATTATTAAGTTATTAGGAGGCTTCCCTGGTGGCTCAGAGGTTAAAGTGTCTGCCTGCATTGTGGGAGACATGGGTTCGATCCCTGGGTCAGGAAGATCCCCTGGAGAAGGAAATGGCAACCCACTCCAGTATTCTTACCTGGAGAATCCCATGGATGGAGGAGCCTGGTGGGCTACAGTCCATGGGTTTGCAAACGGTTGGACACGACTGAGCAACTTAACTAATTAAAGTATTATTAAATTTTTTATTAAGTTATTTCATTGTCAAAAGTAATAAATTATTAATAAAAAGGAGAGCTAACACAAAACACGCAGTGCCACACATGGTTCTGTGTGCTTTGCATGTGTCCCTTTAATTCTTAAGAGCGCTTCCTTGTTGGCTCAGAAGGTAAAGACTCCACCTGTGATGTGGAGGACCCAGCTTTGATCCCTGGGTGGGGAAGATCCCCTGAAGAAGGGCATGGCAACCCACTCCAGTACTCTTGCCTGGAGAATCCCAGGCAAGACTGTAGCCTGCTGGGCTACAGTCCATGGGGTCGAAAGGAGTGGAACAAGATTGAAGCGACTCAGCATTCATACTCATGCAAGCACGGCCTGGCTCCAGAATCTTCCCTCTGTCGACATGAGTGATATTATATTTTTGTGTGGGGTAAAGTGCGGTGGGGATAACTGTTAGAATGCTGGGACTACGCCCACAGGACAGTTCTAGGACTGTTTCTCATGCAAATGAGGCAGTCCAAGTGAGAGATCTCTTAGAACTTTTGTTTGCCACTAAGAAGTCACATCACCTTTACAGATCTTAGTTTTCTCTTCAGCTAAACATGGAGTCTCTAAGGTCTGCTTCAGTTCTAAGATACATAATGCCTTCAGCATTCCTGGACTAAAATGCCTACCTCTTGGTGCCTGAGGGGGAGAAACAGGACTGAACTTGCGTCCTTAGACCCTTCAAGCTGGAGGCCGCGGGGTAGGGTGCTGAGTGGATCCCTGTAAAGAACTGGTAACCAGAGATGAAGCTTAGAGCTCCAAGGGAAACCTCGCCTTTAAGCTGAGAAACATAGAGAAAAGACACTTACTAGGTGCCTGCTGTGTGCTACGCGTTTTAAATAGATTATGTAATATCATCCTCACATATGCTCCTGAAGTAGGTGCTATTATCTCCATATCTAAGCCGAAGCTTAGTCACACAAGTGACTTGCCCTAGATGGCCCAGCGAGGGATGCGGGCAGAATTCAAACCCGTCTGACTCCAAAGCCCAGGCGTATTTCACAACCCTTGCCTCCTATCTGTTATCTCATTCCGTGCTCACTGCAAGCCCGCAGGCTGTATCAGATCCCCATTTCACGGGGGAGGAGAGTGAGGCTCAGGGTGGTGACGTGACCGGCCCAGCAAGGCATCTGTCCCGGAGGGGGCGGGGTGGAGGGGCAGGAGCGCGCACGTGGGCGCGGAGGCGGCAGCGGGCGCCTCCTCCAGGCCCTGCCACGCCGCCCGGCTCCCACCTTTTCAGGTCCCAGCCCCGCGTACTTCGACTGAGAACTACACTTCCCGGCAGGACGCGAGCGCGCGCACGCGCACCGGGGCCTCCACCATGGCGACCGTGCTGTCCAGGGCGCTCAAGCTCCCCGGTAAGCTGCAACCTCGCGACCACCCCGCCCCCGCCGGACTTGGGGAGGTGGGGACTCCAGGCTCCCGGGGGCGAAGCCTAGCGGAGTCAGGCCCCAACCCGAGCGGAGCTGCAGGCGCGCGGAGGCGAGACGGTGCAGCCCCCCGCGGGCTGGGGTCCACGCGCCACCAGGGGGCAAAAGAGGCGCCCGGCGGGTCGGGGTTGCCAGCGCGGGGCGAACCTGGGAAACGCGGGGGGAAGGACCCCGAAGGCGCGTCGGGATGGTGGCCTGGCGCTGCGGCGGCGGATGTCAGGGCGCGCGTCGCCGCTGTCCCCAGGGGAGGGCGATGAGGTTAGCATCCTTTCCCCGAGCGCCGCGAAGGACCTACAGGAGGGTCTCCAACTCTTTCCGTCTTGGGCTGGACTGAGGGTTGGGGGCACGGGGGCGGCAGGATGGCGAGTGACCCCTTTGGAGCAGCTTCTCCATTTAATGACAACATTGATGCGGCGAGGTAGATGGAACAGGTATTTCCCCTCCTAAAAAATAAATTATTTGTCAAACTGACTTGTCCAGGGTCGCACAAACAGCATAGGAAAAGCCTGGACTTGAACATGCGGGGTCTTCTGACTTTAGATTCTGGGCCTTGGGTTCCACTTGTTCAGCCTCGGGCTCTCAAGCCTGAGCATTTTGGGGGATAATTTATTTGCACCGGTAAGTTGCAGATAATGGATGGAATATTCTCTTAAGGAGGCACTAGTGGTGAAGTCAACTTGCAGAGCTAATTCAGTACTTGGGGGCAACGGCTCCAAGTTTTTGTTTTCCCTTTAAACCTTCAGAATGGAAATGCTAGAAACTTGCTATTTTAATAAAAGTATATTTTAATAAATAAATAAAAGTATATTTATTTTGCGCAAATAAATGTTAGATTTTAAGGCTTTAGAAAAATTTATGCTTTTATCTAAATAAGTTTGTTTGTTGTTGTTTTTGATGTGGACCATTTTTAAAATCCTTATTGAATTTGTTACAGTATTGCTTCTGTTTTATGTCTTGGTTTTTTTTGTCTGTGAGGCATGGGGGAATCTTAGCTCCCCGACCAGGGATCAAACCTACACCCCCTTTGTTGGAAGGCAAAGTCTTAACCACTGGACTACCAAGGAAGTCCCACCTGAGTACATTTTAAGCATTAAACTATAAACTGTTTGTTTGCTGATAAGTTGTTAGTGAGAAACGCAGTTGCTTCCCCAGCATGGTTAGAAAGGGCTGATTGGGTGTCTGGCAGATACCCAGTGGAAGGTCCCTGTTCTCAAGGAGTTTCCAGTCTGCTATATTGTGCCATGACTGACACTGGGTTGACTGTGAATTTGATATGAATTTGCATTTCTGTCCCCAGATTTCATGACTTCAGACACCTTTTCTTTGCACATGGTCTCATTAGAACTTTGGAAGAAACGCTGATCTCTCTATTGGAGTGTGTATGTAACATCGGAATAGAGTGGGGATAACCCTTTACCTGCAGGATTTGTTTTGAAAAGAGTAGCTGTGTATATCCTTAGTGTAGGATAGTGTCCTCCCGTGGCTTCTCAGGGGACGCAGTGATAAAGCCACTCAGGAGACTCGGCTTTGATCCCTGTGTTGGGAAGATCCCCTGCAGGAGGAAATGACAACCCACTCCAGTATTCTTGCCTGGAGAAACCCATAGACAGAGGCACCTGGCAGGCTGTAGTCCATGGGGTCACAGAGTCAGACATGGCTGAGCATGCCTACATAGCATAGCATAGATATCCTCCCAAGAGGTAATGGGATGTCAGACATATTTAGCTTTGCTTCTCTTTTTCTTTTAGATTCTTTCCCCCTTCGCGCCCCCTCTGAAGTGAAGTGAAGTGAAGTAAAAGTTGCTCAGCAGTGTCTGACTCTTTTCGAGGCCATGGACTATACAGTCCATGGAATTCTCCAGGCCAGAATACTGGAGTGGGTAGCCTTTCCCTTCTCTAGAGGATCTTCCCAACATAGGAATCGAACCCAGGTCTCCTGCACTGCAGGCAGATTCTCTACCAGCTGAGCCACAAGGGAAGCCCCTCGCCCCCTCACATATAGCTAACTGTCATTCTCAAAGGCTGGAAATGCAAAATAAAAAATCTTGCTTTTGAAACTCTTGAGCTCTTTTGCATGCTGAGGCTTCATCGTTAACTCCGGGACTATTCAGACGCAGTAAGTGTGTCAGCTGACTGGGTAGGGGAAGCACAGGTCCTGGACCTGTGTGTGTGGATGGCAGTAGGGCCCTGAGCACTCAGGTACTCTTGATACTTTAAGGTCCAGGTTGTTGTTCAGTCGCTAAGTCATGTCCGACTCTTTGTGACCCATGGAACGCAGCATGCCAGATTTCCCTGTCTATCACCAACTCCCGGAGCTTACCCAAACTCATGTTCATTGAGTTGGTGATGCCATCCAACTGTCTCATCCTCTGTTGTCGCCTTTCTCCTCCTGCCTTCAATCCTTCTCAGCATCAGGGTCTTTTCCAATGAGTCAGTTATTCGCATCAGTTGGCCATAGTATTGGATCAGCATCAGTCCCTCCAATGAATATTCAGGATTGATTTCCTTTAGGATTGACTGGTTTGATCTGCTGGCTGTCCAAAGGACTCTCAAGAGCCTTCTCAAACACCGCAGTTCAAAAGCATCAGTTCTGTGGTGCTCAGCCTTCTTTATGGCTCAACTCTCACATCCATACATGACTACTGGAAAAACCATAGCTTTGACCACACAGACCTTTGTCAGCAAAGTGATGTCTCAACTTCTTAATATGCTGTCATAGTTTTTCTTCCAAGGAGCAAATGTCTTTTAATTCCATGGCTACAGTCACTGTCCACAGTGATTTTGGAGCCTCCCCAAAATGAAATCTGACAGTTTCCACTTTTTCCTCATCTGTTTGCCATGAGGTGATGGGGCCAGATGCCATGATGTTCCTTTTTCAAATGTTGAGTTTAGGCCCAGGTACAAAGGCTGTATGTTTTTTTTAGGTGACGTGGGTCTTTTGGGTTTTTTCCTCATGCTTTTGCTTTTCTCCCTCTTGCCCTTTCTCCCTTCTACCACAAATACAACTGTTAGCTTTTATATTAGATAGAAGTTGCTTTCCGAAAGCCCTTTTTGGGTACTCTGTAATTGGGTCTGTGAAGCTGTTGTCCCGTTTTGGCTATTGTAGCATGTTACTTTAGTTAACATCCTCACTATTTATTTATTTATTACATTGAGTATCATTGACATATAAAATTGTATTCGTTTCAGGTGTACTAATAATTTGAGTTTGTAGATACTGCAAAATCACCACAGTGACATCCTCACTATTTTTATGTGTAAGGATGCAGAATAGAATGGTGGTGAAAAGCATGAGACTGACTTGGATTAATCCACTCTTTATCAGATTCTCTTTAACCTTTAGTTTCTTCATATGTAGTAATATTATTATTATGGAACCTTTCACTGTTAGCCACACAGTAGGGTTATTTGGAATAGTAAAAGAGATGGATGTGCTTAAGAAGTTTGTTGACCTTTGATATATGTTAATTATTCAGTAAGTGTCAGCCATTATTATCTTCATCATTAGCACCATGATCTGGAGAAGGCATGGCACCCCACTCCAGTACTCTTGTCTGGAAAATCCCATGGACGGAGGAGCCTGGTAGGCTGCAGTCCATGGGGTCATGAAGAGTCGGATACAACTGAGCGACTTCACTTTCACTTTTTACTTTCATGCATTGGAGAAAGAAATGGCAACCCACTCCAGTGTTCTCGCCTGGAGAATCCCAGGGACGGGGAGCCTGGTGGGCTACCGGCTATGGGGTCGCACAGAGTCGGACATGTCTGAAGCGACTTAGCAGCAGCAGCACTATGATCTTTACAAATGTGGTAACTGGAGGGAGGCCTGATGTATTGTGCTCATGGCCAGTGTCCATCAACCTAGTGAAGAAAGAACAGTCCCTGAGATGTCTTTCAGTTGCATATCCTTTCATCAGGTTCAAAATGGAAAGACGTTTGGCCGACATGCATAGAATGCAGTTAATTAGTAACAGAAGGACAATGTGAGATTCAGAAAGCAGCTGGTGGGGCAACTTATCTCTTAAGAATATATAGTTTTAGTCCATTTAAAAGTTTAAAGGTCAAACACTGAAGAGAATAGAAGAGCATAATGTTATTGTAATGGTTTGTTTTATTATGTGTAACTTGGAATGATTCTGTGCCCTTGGATAAACTAATTCATGGTGGGAGTGATTTACCTTTAGTTGCAGTACAGTGTAGGCGATAGTCTGTGTAAAGTATCGTGCATGTTGCAGAGTAGGATACATTATAGTATGTTTTCCTGAAAACACTTGGGGCTGGTACAGTTGCATCTCTTTCCTATTGATATTTTCCTCTATCTCATTTTGGGATTGCTGTTTGCCCAGCATCCTCTGTCTTTCTAAAAGTGGCAATCATGGGAAGCTTGTTTACACTGATGTATTCTGAAATCAGGCTTCCTGGGTGGGACTAGTGGTAAAGAATCCACCTGGCAATGCAGGAGAGGTAAGAGAACAGGTTTTATTCCTGGGTCAGGAAGATTCCCTGGAGAAGGAAATGGCAACCCACTTGGACAGAGGAGCCTGGCAGGCCACAGTCCATGCATGGAGTTGCAAAGAGTCGGACATAACTGAGCGTCTAAGCACATTCTGAAATCAGTGTCCTCTCTTTATTTTCTGAAAACCTTTCATTGACTAAAAATGTGGGTGGTGGCTGAAATCAGCAGACAAGAGGTTGGTAAAGTTCCCTGAGCTTTGAAGCATGGATTGGATGTTACTCCTCAGCCTGAGTATAACTTTAGGCAAGTGATGTACTATGTATTTCACTCTTTTTCTGTGAATAGGTAGAAAAAATATTTTACTTAGGACTTACGTAATTGAAACTTGCTGTAATAATTAAATGGAAGGTTGTGTTTGCACGTTCTGGAAAAAATGCATATTAATAGTAAAAAAGTCAATATTTATTTTCCTCTGTAATTTGACCAAGCACTGGTTGTAATCTGTGATCCCTTAAAGAAAGCATATGTGATCTTTTGCGCTTGCCTCTGTACTTCAGAAATATCATGTCTGGGTCAGTTCTTGGATTTTGCGGTCTCATTTTCTTTCTTTGAGGATTTTTTCCATGTTGCCACACTGGCATTTAGTAATGTGTTTTGCTGTGGAGAAGTCAGCCTGATTTTTGTTCCCACCGTCCGTGACTTGCTTCTTTTCCTCTTGGGCTGACTGGCTGCTCATAGGAGTCTGTCTTTGTCCTCGGAGTTCTTTGCCTTTACTAGGATATATTTCAGTATTGATTGCTCTGTATCAGTTTTTCTTGCGACTCAGTGGGCACCTTATTCTGCAGTTTCAGGTCTTGTTCTACGGCAGGAACCTTTCTCGTATAGGCTTCCCTGGTGGCTTAGATTATAAAGAATCCACCTGCAATGTAGGAGACCTGGGTTCGATCCCTGGGTTGGGAGGATCTCCTGGAGAAGGGCGTGGCAACCCACTCCGGTATTCTTGCCTGGAGAATCTCATGGACAGAGGAGCCTGGTGGGCTACAGTCCATGGGATTCCAGAGAGATGGACATGACTGAGCAACTAACACTTAACTGCAGGAGCTTTATTCGTATGTCTTTTAAATCATTTTTGGTTCCATTCTCTTTTCGATTTTCTTCTTCAGTTACGTGTAGATTGGATCACTCTTGTCCTCTATATCTGTCCTTTTCTTTCTAGTCCTTTTAAATACCTTGCTATTTTTCTTATGAAGTGCTGAGATAGTACAGCCTTCAAGCCAGACTGCCTGGGATTGAATCCTTGGAGTATCACTTATTTGCTGTTTAACTATGGGCTGGTTAAACTTCTAAGCCTCAGTTTCCTCATCTTTAAAATGGAGATAATATTGTGTCTGCCTCAAACGGTTGCTGTGATAATTTACTGAGCTAAGGCAGTTAAAGGGCTTGAAAGAGAGTATAGTAAGTGCTCAAACTGCCAGCCCTTGTTAGTTCCGTTTCACCTTGCTTGATTTTCACAGTCTAACCTTTACATCTCTGACGCTCTTTTCAGCCATTTCTTTCTGCTGATCCCAATAAGGGAATTGTTTCATTGTAAGATTGTTTTATTCTTTCCTTCCACCATTTTCCCGAGTCATCCTTGTTTACTTTTCATCTTCTCTGTTGAATCATCATTTCTTCTTAGAAATACTCCATTTTCCCATGAACCCTTATTTCAGAGAAGGCAGTTGCTGGAATTCCTTGGATTCTAGCGGGAAGTATCTGTCACTGTTTCTTCCATTTCGTGGTATCATCACTTGTCCAGCATTTGTTCTGTAGCTGGGTTTTGTTTGCTGGGTTTTGTTGTAATTTCTTTCTCGGATGTTTGTAGAGCTTTGCAGTAGCTTATGGACTGAGTACTAATGATGGCCGTGTTCTGATTTCTATTCGTATTTAGATGGGCGGCTGTTTCACAGCCAGCTATTGGCTGACTGGTGGGCTGAGGCTGAATGAATTTGGGCAGCTGAGGCTGGAACCTAATCTACGCTGTCAGCTCAAATCCCTTTCCCACCAGCGCTCTTCCTTTGTGGATGTTGCTTTCATCACAGGCTGGCATTTGTTGCAGGGCCTGAGAATGCTGGCTTAGCATTTACTTCTTTGTTTCTTATTGTACGTGCGTGATTAGTCATGTCCGATTCTGCCACCCCATAGATGGTAGCCCGCCAGACTCCCCTGTCCCTGGGTTTTTCAGGCAAGGATAGTGGAGTGGGTTGCCATTTTCTCCTCCAGGAGATCTTCCTGATCCAAGGATCAAACCCCCATCTCCTGTGTCTCCTGCATTGCAGGTGGATTCTTTACACTGTAAGCCCTTGGGGAGGTCCCTTGCTACTTGAGCCAGCTATCAGTTTATTGACCCTGAGCTCCACGTTCATTTTTGTTGTCTGATCTGTAAACTTGGATCTGGACCCTTTAAATACCATGTTTATCCTTCTGGGCTACAGTCTCCCCATTCTAGGAACCTTTTGGATTTCTCTTCCCAGATTTATATTTACTTTGCTTTCACTGTTTAATCATTCCCTGCATGAAACTGTCCTGTTTGAATTAGTGGCTGGTTTCTGTCTCCTGATTGGACCCACACTGTCCAAAAAAATCTGCCCCTTGAGAACTGCCAATGTTACCTTTTCTAACCTGCCTCGCTGCCAGCCTGCTTCTTGTAAAGAGAAAAGCTCATGCTCCTTCTTCCTCAGTCTTATCTTGGCTGTTCACGCTGTGGTGTTGAATGAGGCTCATTGATGCTTCTGGGACCCCCGAGCTTTGTCTTTCTGAGCAAAAGATTATTTGGTTTGGCTTTATATCTGGGGAACAAGGGAGGCAGTGCAACTGATTGGTTAGAGCTGAGGATTCTAATCAAATTATCTGAGGTTGAATCCTGGCTTTTCTTGTTAATTCTGTGATCTCAGGCAACTGACCTCTTTATATTTTAATCTTCTTATTGATAAAATGGGGATAATAATGGCACCTGCCTCCTGGGGTGGTTGTGAGGATTAAATTACCCCCTGTAAACGCATGGACCAGTGCCTGGAGTGGTAGCTCTTAGTACATTTCCATCGGTCATCCGTGTCATCAGTATTATTAATTCTGTGAACTTGGCTCCTTGCTGGAGACCTGAGATGTATGTCCCTCTTCTTAACTATACTTCCTCAGCTGGATGCAAGTTTCACTGCCTTTGGCAACGACTTTTCATAAATTACAGTTTGGGGATGTGGCTGTTTCCTTTTTTTATTCTTTTTCTATTTTAGTTTCTTTTTCTTCCCCTCTGGTTTTAGGGAGAGACTGACAGAAAGGCCATCCTTTGCCGTCATTAACTAGCAGCACATAATCTTTCTAAAGGGACCAGTTCAACAGAGGCTTTGATTTTTCAAGGAACGCTTGTAACTTACAGATTTATTAAAGAATTTATAAGTCTCTGCAGCATTTGCAGTCAAGTTCTCTTCTTCCCTGTGATAGTATATCATAAAATGAAAACGGATTTCGTTTAACTGGTTTTTTCACTAGTCTTACAGTCATAATTTCACTTTGGGCAGAGATGCTGTTTTAGGCTGTATCTGTTGTGGGCTGGAAACTGACTAGGAAGATGGAATTCAGTTGGTGTCCATGCTGAATTTTTCACTTGATGCTAAAAATCATGTAATTGTAGGACGGCTTGAGCATATGTAGAAAGTGCTTTGGAGTTTTAGCCGAATCAGTTGTTGAATCAGTTTTAGCTGAATCAGTGATGGGACGACCAAGAAAGCTGGCCTGATCCCAGGTGGTGGTGGTGGTTTTTCAGTCGCTAAGTTGTGACTCTTTGTGACCCCATGGACTACAGCTCACAAGCCTTCCCTGTTTTCCACTATGTCCGGAGTTTGCTCAGATTCATGTCCATTGAGTCAGTGATTCTATCTAACCGTCTCATCCTCTGTCGCCCCCTTATCCTCCTGCCTTCAGTCTTTCCCAGCATCAGGGTCTTTTCCGGTGAGTCAGCTCTTTGCATCAGGTGGCCTAAGTATTGGAGCTTCAGCTTTAGCGTCAGTCTTTCCAATGAGTATTTAGTGTAGGTTTCCTTTGGGATTGACTGGTTTGATCCTAGTTACAGGTTTTGAATTGTAGTGGCCCCTCTGCCCTCCCCTGGTCAGACCGCACCCCCGGGACCATATTCAGGTCTGGGAACTGTACTTTGAAGAGCATGGACCTGTTGTGTCCAGAGGAGAGGGACCAGGGTGTCACGGACACCTGAAATAATGCTTCTTCAAGTAATGGGCTGAAGAGGTAGAGATATTTAACCTGGGGATGAGGAGAAGGGGTGAGGGCAGAGAAGAGATAGAATGCCAACAGTAACAACAGAAGCGGAAGTGTATTGAGCTTGACTCTTAGATCAGTACCGAGAACCACGTGTGCATTATTTAGTCCTTGTGACAGTGGCTCATCGGTAAAGGATCTGCCGCCAGTGCAAGAGACACAGTTTCGATCCCTGGGTCGGGAAGATCCCTTGGAGAAGGAAATGGCAACCCACTCTAGTATTCTTGCTTTGGAAATTCCATGGACAGAGGAGCCTGGTGGGCTACAGTCTATAGGGTCGCAAAAGAACTGGACATGACTTAGTGACTAAATAACCATAATAAGCCTGAAATAAAGGCATAAACTCCTCCAGTTGCTGGCACTTAGGGCAGGGGGCGGCTTGGGAGGAGGAGGAGGGTTTAACTCCCCTACCCCTGTAAATGTCCACCTCCTGCCACCCCAGCAAAGATATGGTCTCAATAAAACTGGGGTGCTTATTTCGTAAAGCAGTGTCAAGACAAGTCCTCCATCTCCACATGCCTGCTAGATTCCACCGCTCCCAGCCTGCAGGATCAGAATAGCAATTTCCCGGTAACCACTGTTTATTGAAACATGTACTGAAAGGGTGTTAGACTCTTAGGAAGATTCTCAAAACTGAGTTTTTGGTAAGATGTCTCCAGGTGACTTTCAGCAACTGACTTTCTTCGTGGTTTCTGTAGAAACAGTTGTGTGCTAAGTCGCTTCAGTTGTGTCTGACTCTTTGGGACCCCATGAACTGTAGCCCACCAGGCTCCTCTGTCCGTAGACTTCTCTAGGCGAGAATACTGGAGTGGGTTGCCATTTCCTCCTAGAGGGTATCCTCCGGACCCAGGGGTTGAACCCGAGTCTCTTACGTCTGCTGCATTGGCAGGAGGGTTCTTTACCACTAGTGCCACCTGCGAAGCCCAGAAGCAACTGCGAAGTCACACGTATTGGCCTGTGAGGAGCGGTGTGCAGAGAACAGCGGTTCTAAAAGTTTAGAGGAGTCATGGGGCAGCTTGGAACATCACCACTCTAAGAAAATCAAAGGAAATACACACATTAGGTGTATGCAAGGTGTTCTTTAGAAGGACTGATGCTAAAGCTGAAACTCCAATATTTTGGGCACCTCATGCGAAGAGTTGACTCATTGGAAAAGACTCTGATGCTGGGAGGGATTGGGGGCAGGAGGAGAAGGGGACGACAGAGGATGAGATGGCTGGATGGCATCACTGACTCGCTGGATGTGAGTCTGAGTGAACTCCGGGAGATGGTGATGGACAGGGAGGCCTGGCATGCTGCCATTCATGGGGTCACAAAGAGTCGGACATGACTGAGCGACTGAACTGAACCGAACTGAACTGAAGGCCCATGGAAGAGCCATGGTCTTTTTGTTCCTGAGAATCACGCAAACTAACAACTTTTTAAAAAACTAGTATTTGAAGTTAGCTATTTTCTGTTTCTTTTCGAATGTTCTTAAACTCATGAAAGTGATAATTCTAGAACAGCAGTGCCCAACCTTTTTGGCACCAGGGACTGGCTTGGTGGAATACTGGATCCCTCTCCTGGGCTGTTGACAGTAGGGTTCACAGTCTTATGAGAATCTAATGCCGCCGCTGATTTGACAGAAGGCAGAGCTCAGACAGTGATGTGAGTGATGGAGTGTGTATGTGCGTCCGTGCACGAGTGCCCAGTCATGTCAGACTCTTTGCAACTGTAGCCTGCCAGGGTCCTCTGTCCATGGGCTTTCCCAGGCGAGAGTACTAGAGCAGGTTGCCATTCCCTTCTCCAGGGGATCTTCGTAACCCAGGGATTCCTTATCTCTTGCATTGACAGGCGGGTTCTTTACCAGCTGAGCCACGGGGGAAGCTGAGTGATGGGGAATGGCTATAAATACAGATGGAGCTTTACTTGCCCACCCACCTCTTAGCTCCTGCTATGTGACCCAGTTCTCTGTTGGGGAGCCCTGTTCCCAAACACTGTGATTTTCTTTCTTTTTTCCCCCCATCCTTTCCCCCCTTTCACTGGCATGTTTTTATAGATGGCTGCACGGTCCAGGCTTATCAGCCTAGACCTGTTCTGTTCTGTGTGTTCTCCTAGGTGTTTCCAGTTTCCATGTGTTGACTGAAGGGTCTTCCTTGCAAGTCCCCCTTGACTGTCTGGCTTTCTGTCTTTTCAGGGAAGAAAAGCCCGGACTTGGGGGAGTATGACCCCCTCACACAGGCCGACAGCGATGAGAGTGAAGATGATCTGGTGCTTAACCTGCAGCAGAAGAACGGAGGCGTCAAGAACGGGAAGAGCCCCCTGGGGGAGGCCCGGAGCCCGACTCGGATGCCGAGGTTGCAGGGGCTGGGAAGCCACGTCTCTCCGAGGTCACCCCTGAGGGGTACCCCCTGGAGCCCCTGGGGGCGCTGGAGCAGAAGGCGGCCTCCTCTGTTGTGTCCTACATGCGTACATCCGTCTTTCTGCTGATGCTGGTGGTCTCCATGGTCCTAGTGCTAGTGTGTGCCTTCCTGATCCCCTGTCCCCCCCGAGACCTGCACAGCACGTGGAGCCGCCACCTGGGTCCCCAGGGAGGTAAGCGGCTGGAGGGAGTAGGGTGGGGGGGTTTCAGTCTGTCAGACTCCATCTCGTGTCATTCTGGAAAGTGCCTGATGACATTGAAAATTTCCTTCAAGTCTTTATATGTTAATACATGTCACCTACCATTTCTCTTGCTGTGTGCGGAGACGGTGTGGAAGTTAAGGTTGGACATAAGACAAAAAGATGGATTGGTACGGTTCCAAAATCTTGGGAGGATGGCTAGCTGTGTTTCTACTGGGCAAGGTCTTATTTGGATGCAGAGAGGAGAAAGCCCTGGTTTGCTGGGCTCCAGATGTGCAGCTGAGGCTGGATCAGGGGAGGGCAGAGCCGGGAGAAGGAAGAGTCACAGAGAAAGTGAAGCTCCCATCCTGGCCAGGCCAGAGGCCATGTAGGGCTCCTGTGGGGCGCTTGGGCAGTCGCTGGTAGTGGAAGCCTGGTCTAAATTGAATTTTTGAATAATTTTTAAGATTTATTTTTTATTGAAATATAGTTGATTTGAGGGGCTTCCCTGGTGGCTCAGAGGGTAAAGAATCTGCTTGCAGTACAGGAGACCTGGGTTCAATCCCTGGGTGGGGAAGATCCCCTGGAGGAGGAAATGGCAGCCCACTCTAGTATTCTTGTCTGGAGAATCCCATGGACAGAGGAGCCTGGTGGGCTACAGTTCATGGAGTCACAAAGAGTTGGGCATGACAAAAGGAATAACAGTTTTACTTTCATAGTTGATTTACAATGTTGTATTAGTTCCTGCTGTACAGCAAAGTGACTCAGCTTTATCTATATAGCTTCTTTTTTAGATTCTTTCCACTATGAGCTATCATAGGATATTGAATATAGTTCCATGTGCTCTACAGTAGGACATTGCTGCTTATGAAATAATTTCTTTTCCAGAAAAAGAGAGTTGCTTTCTTGTAGTAACTTTTTCTTCCTGCTCTTAATGGTTGGAAGGTGCTACCCAAGTAATTCTGGCTATTTTGACTCATTTTGGAGCAGCTTTCTTTATTTCTTATTTTTATTACATTTTTTATTGAAGGAAAGAGTCTTTAAATTTTACCGTGCTTTACAGTTTTCAGAAGTTTCTCACCTGTAGTTTCCTATAATCCCATAATAACCGCTTTAAAAAAATCCTCTATGTTGCTCTGCCCATCTTTCCTCTTAACCACTGGTAACCATTAGTTTGTTCCCTGTAGCTATGAGTCTGCTTCTTTTTCTGTTATAGTCACTGTTTTGTTGTATTTTTGAGATTCTACATATAAGTGATCTTGTACAGTATTTGTCTTTTGTCTGCCTCATTTCATTTAGCATAATACCCTCCAAGTCCATCCATGTTGCTGCAAATAGCAAATTTCATTTTATTTATGACTGAGTAGTATTCCATTGTATATATGTATGCATATTTGTATACAGGGTATATATCTTTTCTTTTTAAACTTTTTATTATGTATCAGGATGTATAACAAATTAACAATGTTGTAATAGTTTAAGGTGAACAGCCAAGGGACTCAGCCATACCTACAGAT
The DNA here is from genome assembly GCA_006408675.1 of Madoqua kirkii. Lineage (NCBI taxonomy): Eukaryota > Metazoa > Chordata > Mammalia > Artiodactyla > Bovidae > Madoqua > Madoqua kirkii. The sequence continues at coordinate 5,964 of SJYC01116597.1, read as the reverse complement.
GTATCCATTCTCTTCCACACCCTCCTCCCATCCAGGTTGCCACATAATTTGAGTAGAGTTCCATGTGCTGTATCTTTATTGAGATCCTTGTTGGTTATACACTTTGAATATAGCAGTGTACCACATCTTAACTTTATCCATTCCTGTCGATGAACACTTAGGTGGTAAAGCAGATTTCTTTAACACAACGTACTCTGAATCAGGTCTGGAGATCCCATCTAACTGTCAGTGTTGAGTGGTCCTGTCTCTTGTGAACTGTACCAGGGAGAAGGGGCTCAGAACGCACAAGCCCAACTGTGGCGCTTTGGCGGATTGGCTGTTGTGTGTTGAAGGCATTTGAACAACGGCAGGTGCAAGAGGGCTGCTGACCTTTGAGCCTTCCTAAAAGCAGGAGATGAAACTCCCAGGTGAAAGATGCTCTCCCTATAGCGGGAGAAAAGAACAATCTTATCACCTGAGGTTGATGCAGAAAAAATCTGTGTACATAGACCTTATAATTCCCCACATGTCTTTAAACGCAGAAGCCCAACTGTGGCGCTTTGGCGGATTGGCTGTTGTGTGTTGAAGGCATTTGAACAACGGCAGGTGCAAGAGGGCTGCTGACCTTTGAGCCTTCCTAAAAGCAGGAGATGAAACTCCCAGGTGAAAGATGCTCTCCCTATAGCGGGAGAAAAGAACAATCTTATCACCTGAGGTTGATGCAGAAAAAATCTGTGTACATAGACCTTATAATTCCCCACATGTCTTTCACCTCCTCACCTTATCCCCCTCTGTCCACCAAAGGGTTCCCTGTCCTGAGTTTCCTGTCGTTATTCCTTTACTTGTGTTTAAAGTTCTGCCACATAGATTTGTATCCCTAAATGATCCATCCTTTAATTTTGCCTGTTTTGGAATGTCATATAAATATGATTATGCGGTCTTCTGTGACTTGCTTTTTTGTTCAGCATATGTAAAGAAAATGTTTGAGGTTTAGCTGTTATCAATGAACCGTCACTAGAGTTTCTTTATTTTCACCAGTAATTTCCCATGGTGTGAGTATCCTGTGATTTAGCGATCCATTTTACTGTTGGCGAGCATTTAGGCGGCTTCTATTTTTTAAAAGTAAATAATACCAAAAAAAAAATTAAGTAATACCGTTACCCTGGAGAAGGAAATGGCAACCCACTCCAGTATTCTTGCCTGGGAAATCCCATGGACAGAGGAGTCTGGCGGGCTACAGTCCATGGGGTCGCAAAAGAGGTCGGACACGACTTAGCAACTAAGCAACAGCAGCAGTACCACTAAGAAGATTCTTGACTGTGTTTCCTGATGGAGTGTGTAAGAACTTCCCTTGAGCGTGAACCTGGGAGTGAAATTGCTGGTTGGCAGGGCGTGTTGTATGTCTAGGCATGTGTGCGTGCTAAGTTGCTTCAGCTGTGTCAGACTCTTTCACAGCTCTGTGGCCTATAGCCTGCCAGTCTTCTCTGTCCATGGGATTCTCCAGGCGAGAATACTGGAGTGGGAAAAAAACAAATACTGGAGTGGGTAGCCATTCCCTTTTCCAGGGGGTCTTCCTGACCCAGGGATCAAACCTGTGTCTCCTGCTTTGCAGATTCTTTACCACTGAGCCACCGGGGAAGCCCACACGTCTAGGAGTTTATATTAAATCATTTTCCATAGTGGTTGTACCAGTTTACACTTCCACCAGCCACGTGTGAATTCTCTCTGAATTTGACAGTCATCCTCTGACTGCACACTATATATGTGTGTGTGTGTGTGTGTGTGTGTGTGTGTGTGTGTGTGTGTGTGTAGAGGTGACACTGCCTACCTTGTCACTGCTCGGTGGAGGAGGAAGTCCAGGCCTCTGAGGACACTGGGGGTGGGGGACTGCCCTATGAACGTTTGGGGAGGTAGGACTCTAGGCTTCCCTTGTGTGTGGAGGCCTGAGTGCTGCTGGATGAGGATGAGAGTCCAGCCTCCTCACCCAACTTCTCTGACATGACCCTAGGGCGAGAGGGGCCTTGTTACCTGGAAAGGGTTTCCACTTGCCCTGTCCTGTGGGCCCGGGTGGGGCCGCAGTTTTATCTGTGGTATATGAAGTTTGGGGAGGTAGGACTCTAGGCTTCCCTTGTGTGTGGAGGCCTGAGTGCTGCTGGATGAGGATGAGAGTCCAGCCTCCTCACCCAACTTCTCTGACATGACCCTAGGGCGAGAGGGGCCTTGTTACCTGGAAAGGGTTTCCACTTGCCCTGTCCTGTGGGCCCGGGTGGGGCCGCAGTTTTATCTGTGGTTTTTGCTTGGAGTAGAATGGTTATTGTTGAAAACTTCTTCGTCTTGCTGGCCTGCGCCTTTCCTATCCTTTGGCTGGAGACCAGCTTTTCTGGGGCCTTCCTGTGTGTTCCTGTTGGCGTTTCTGGGATGCCAGCTTCTGCAGCACCCTCCCTGGGATATGTGAGATCAAAGAAAGCCCAAGGGAACCCCCAGATTGTCCTTCTTTGGGGCTTACCATCCCCAGCCGATCTGCCTTCTCTCCACCTTCCAGAATCTTCTCACGTGTGACTTACGTTTAATGCTCAGGGATTCTAGCTGTCCTTAGTGAGAGGCACAGGCAGAACTGGGTCTGTGTATCTCATCTAGGAGCTGAGATCTGCCTGGTTTTTATGGAGCGTTCTCTGTCCAGCCTGGAGCAGGGAGCTGGCCTGTGTCACTTGCTGAGGGCTCTGTGTCTCTTGTGTCCATCAGGCGGGGACCTGTCACCGTTAGACCTGGCGGATGTAAATGGAGACGGCCTGCGAGACGTGCTCCTCTCCTTCGTGCCGTCAGGGAACGGGAGTGCAGCCGGTAAGAGGGTGGCTTTTGGAGGCCTGGGTGGGAGGAGCTGGTTGATTGGAGGGTGTGAGATAAGGGAGGCATTGGGGTTGTGAGCTGATGAGCCTGCAGTGAGGAGAAAGCCCTTGGCAATCCCTCATACCCGATGAACCTGGTCATCCCTAGATAAAATATGATCCACAGACCCACTTCTGCCTGTGCCTCTCACTAAGGGCAGCCAGAACCCCTGGGCATTAAACATAAGTCAGGTTCATGCAGGAGCTTGTGCATAATGCCTGTTTGAAGAAGTCACAGTGAGGAGAGCTGCAGGGCACTTTCAGTGGCCGCCCTGTTCAGCGACGACCCTGAGATCCAGAGCAAGGTTTCTTGGCCACACGCCTGTCCTGAATAGCACCAGCACCTAGGTTGCTTGAAGTTTCCCTGAGTCAGCTCTCCCCGGCCTCTTAGATGATGATAAACGTAGGCTCTCATCCCTGGCAGAAAGCGTTTACTGATGTTCTAACATATCCTTACGCATGTACGTCTTGCCTGGGTGTTTTCCTCTGACCCCATCTGTTTGCTCCTTGGTCTCTGCTCCCCGTCCTGCTCCCTGAGGGATGAGAAGCGGACCTGTATGCATTAAGTCAGCAGGTTCCCCAGTCCTCAGGCCTCCGTTAGGTTTGGCCAGTGGGGAGCACAGGCCAGAGCTGGAGGAGAGGCAGAGGAACCAGAGGGTGTTTATTTCCCGGGCTTTCCCCGCTCGGTCTCCTGGATCAGAGGTCGCAGTCTGTCTCCAGGCGCTCCTCCCACGGACCTTCTTTTTCTGGCTTCCGAGGCTCCCTTCCTCCCCTGTCTCCTGGGCCCTGGGAGTGGCCGCAGTTCTGAGGGACTGTGCTGTCTCTTGTGACCTCTCTACACCCTGACCACATCTTTATGTCTTTATTAAACCTTCACAACTTACCCTATTTGAGTGGGCTATTTTTTGGGGGGCACCCCAGCTGATACATGTCAACTGCAGAAACAAAAAAGTTTCATTTTCAGTATAGGTACTTGGGGCTTTTGGGTTTGTCCTGCAGTCTTCATTTAAGTGGATTTGAACTGCAGTCTGTAAACTGAAACAGTAGCTATGGCTGGAGGCAGAGAAGCCCCCCTAGGGCTTCCTGGGAGTCCGCCTACTAATGCTCAGGAAACAGGACATGCCGGTTCAGGAGATGCTGGTTCAATCCCTGGGTTGGGAAGATCCCCTGGAGGAGGAAATGGCAACCCTCTTCAGTAGGAGAAAATTGCCTAGAAATTTTCTCTTGCCTGGAAAATTCCATGGCAGAGGAGCTTGGCCCCACTGTAGTCCATGGGGTCACAAAGAGTCAGACACAGCTGAGTGACTGATCACGTATGCACAACCTCCTAGCTACTTTTTAATCATTCAGGCCCTGAAATAAAAGTTTGGGTACATTGTAGAGAGCATTAGAAATATCTTCCCAGGGCTTGTGCAACATGTGGAAGCAATTTGGGTATAATTTTTTTTTTTAATGGGAAGAACCTCTAGCCTAGAAATTGACTTATATGATTGAACTTTAATTATATTTATATATTTTTTTCTGCTTATGACTGATCAGCTTTTGAAGTAAAAACTACCCCCATTCACTTTTTAGAGATTTTTTTTTTTAGTCATTTGGTATTCTGCATGGATTGCTATATATCAGGACTCAGTGGTAAGGCCATGAGTTTGGACATAAGATGGACCAGCCTGATTTGATTATAGATTATAAAAAATAATAAAGTGAACATATGGTACTTTGTATGTGCTATGCACTGTTGTATATACATATTATGAATGGATTTATCCCGCAGTGTTCCTATACGACAGACTAATGTTAATGTTATTATCCCTATTTGCAGATGGGGAAAACTGAGGCATAGTGAGGTGAAGGAACTTGCCTGAAGCCCCACAGTGGCAGTGGTAAAACTGGGATCCAAATTGTACAGCTTGGAGATTCTGGGGAGTTCATGACCTTGACCCTTATGTCAGACTGCTGTGCCTGTAACCCCAGCCAGTAGGTTCAAAGATCTGTTCCACTGGATGTGAGGAGGACTGCATTTCTTATAATACCTGCTGTGCTCCTTACGTAGAGCTGTGCTGGTTCTGTTGAGCTAACAAGGAGAGTGGTCTCTGCCTCAAGGAGTTGTGGTCTGGTAGAGAAGGGATTACCCATCACCACACAGAAAAAGATGAGTCACACAGTTGATGTGGAGCTGGTAGGGATGTGAAGAGGGAAGGCCAGCCAAGTCTGTTAACGAGAGCATCCTTGGGAAGTCTGGGAGATAACATGTCTTGCCACGATTTGCCATGTAAATTGCTGCTCTGGCAACAAGGTCTGAAAGAGTGAGCTAGTTTGTTACTTGCTTTTAGCTTGTTTGTTTATTTCAATTTTTTGACCACATTATGTGGCATGTGGGGTCTTTGTTCCCTAACCAGGCATTGAACCCGTGTCCCTTGCAGTGGAAGCTTGGAGTCTTAATCACTCCACGCCCCCAGTAAGTCCCCTTGGTTGTATATATTTAATTAACAGTTTCAAGGACTAGGCACAGTGAAGCTGTAAAACCTACATGTCCAGTCCTTATTAGCTGTTGCTAGAAGTGGGCAAGTGAGTTGGGCCATCTGCCCATCCTGAAAGTGAATGTGAAACTGGCGAGCGTGAACATGATGCTTCTGATGGGGTTGCCGCGTTACGTAGAAGATTGTTAAAGAAGTGGGCTGCATTTATCTTTTGTCAACTGTCCTTGGACCTCAGTACTAAGTTTGCCTAAGTATTCTTGCCTGCTGGGACCAGATCAGCTGAGTCCATGGAACTCCAGACCAGGGGACCTCCTATCGCTGTGTGTCATCTTCCGGTTTAGTTTTAAAAAAGATTCTTTTCTGCTCTCAGCATTTGCTAGCAGTGATTACAATTCAGGCACTTTGCTCCCTTCTCTCCACATATTCTACATCAGTCTTAATTTTTGTGTTTTTTGGCTACACCATGCAGCATGGGAGTCTTAGTTGCCCAAACAGGGATCGAACCACCTGCATTGGAAGTTCGGAGTCTTAACCACTGGGGCACCAGGGAAGTCCCTAGATCGTTCTTGAATTTTTGAGCATAACCTTGCCTTCTGGGTTTTTTGTTTGTTTTGTTTCCA
>SJYC01116596.1:0-15022 GCA_006408675.1 Madoqua kirkii | reverse complement strand
GCTGTGCTGGTTCTGTTGAGCTAACAAGGAGAGTGGTCTCCGCCTCAAGGAGTTGTGGTCTGGTAGAGAAGGGATTACCCATCACCACACAGAAAAAGATGAGTCACACAGTTGATGTGGAGCTGGTAGGGATGTTAAGAGGGAAGGCCAGCCAAGTCTGTTAACGAGAGCATCCTTGGGAAGTCTGGGAGATAACATGTCTTGCCACGATTTGCCATGTAAATTGCTGCTCTGGCAACAAGGTCTGAAAGAGTGAGCTAGTTTGTTACTTGCTTTTAGCTTGTTTGTTTATTTCAATTTTTTGACCACATTATGTGGCATGTGGGGTCTTTGTTCCCTAACCAGGCATTGAACCCGTGTCCCTTGCAGTGGAAGCTTGGAGTCTTAATCACTCCACGCCCCCAGTAAGTCCCCTTGGTTGTATATATTTAATTAACAATTTCAAGGACTAGGCACAGTGAAGCTGTAAAACCTACATGTCCAGTCCTTATTAGCTGTTGCTAGAAGTGGGCAAGTGAGTTGGGCCGTCTCCCCATCCTGAAAGTGAATGTGAAACTGGCGAGCGTGAACATGATGCTTCTGATGGGGTTGCCGCGTTACGTAGAAGATTGTTAAAGAAGTGGGCTGCATTTATCTTTTGTCAACTGTCCTTGGACCTCAGTACTAAGTTTGCCTAAGTATTCTTGCCTGCTGGGACCAGATCAGCTGAGTCCATGGAACTCCAGACCAGGGGACCTCCTATCGCTGTGTGTCATCTTCCGGTTTAGTTTTAAAAAAGATTCTTTTCTGCTCTCAGCATTTGCTAGCAGTGATTACAATTCAGGCACTTTGCTCCCTTCTCTCCACATATTCTACATCAGTCTTAATTTTTGTGTTTTTTGGCTACACCATGCAGCATGGGAGTCTTAGTTGCCCAAACAGGGATCGAACCACCTGCATTGGAAGTTCGGAGTCTTAACCACTGGGGCACCAGGGAAGTCCCTAGATCGTTCTTGAATTTTTGAGCATAACCTTGCCTTCTGGGTTTTTTGTTTGTTTTGTTTCCAACCACTCCTTTTTCATATCTTGATTTTGCTCCTTTTATTCAGAAAGCAGTTGGCTGCTTTATGTGCCAGGTGCTTTGCAAAGCACTGAGGATGCGAAAATGAATGTGACAGGCTTTAGCCTTAAGGATACCCCTGCTTAGCAGGACTAAGGTGACAGACATGTCAGTAGACAGGTTGTGAGAGTGAAGGTGCACACAGGTCGCCTGGAGGAGGTCCCGGCAGCTCACCTTACACGAGAGATGTGTTGAACAGATGTGACAGGTGCCCCGTTCGCAGACCTTTTTCCCAGAAATATGGGGGGAGCTAAGCACACAGGTCCTTTAGCTTTCCTGGTCCCCTGCTCATATCTCGCTCTCATCTCCTTGGCTCCCTCCCTTTGCCATCTCTTGTGTGCTTTCAGGTGTCTCCAGACCCCCTGCTGTCCTCGTGTGCCTTTCGGGGATGAACGGCAGCACGCTGTGGTCTAGGCCCCTCCCCGAGGAAGCCCAAGATATTACCTGTTTGGATCTGACACCAGGGGACATGGCTCAAACTGTCTGCCTGGTGACGGGGACACACAAGATGCTCGGTGCATTCAACGGGACGTCAGGTAAAGATCGCTGGCCACGAGAGGGCCCTGCTCCTGGGAGCCCTCATCTTCGATGAGAGCAGTCTGTAGGGAAGGGACCGTTCCGCTCTCCCGTGGTGGGAGGTCTGATCTCCTGCTCTGGAAGGTGGATATTAAGGGAAATAAGAGAAAGGGTTTAAGTAGAGTAGCATATCCGTGGTTCAACCTGTTTGGTGATAGGATAGGGCTAAACTGAGTTATCCAAACAGAAACTGCCCCAGGGCTTTCGGTTTTGAAATAATCTCCCTGCTGTTTTCTTTGTACAGAAGACAGTGGAGGTTTGTCTCTTTGTATTTGATATATAAGGGTTCACATGTGAACTTGGGCATTAACCAGTTAAAAATAGGCTAGTGAAAAAACTTAAGGTTTGTGGAGGCGTGTTGGTTTGGCCTCTTCTCATCTTACCGCATTCAGACATATGTGACAAAAGAGGAGAAAAAAATCAAGTATTATGAAGGCTCCTGTAGCCTCCTTTGTAGGTGTAAAGATTGGAGTCTGGGAATGGGGTTCTTCTGAGTGAAAGAAAAATTTTGCATGTGAGTTAACTCAAGGACTGAAGTCATCTTTTATGGTTTCTCTACTCCTCTGAACATGTGCCAGAGGGAGTGGGTTGGGCTTCTGTTTGGCTGTCCTTGGATAGTTCCTTAGTAGTTGGAATCATCCTTAACAGATCAGTTCCTCCATTCCAGACAAGGGGGCTTTTCTTTCTTGAACAAAGTTTATCGTGTCCCTATTACCTAGAAAACCCAGGTGTTGGGTTATTGTATGGACTCGATGGCCAGCTACTTGCAGATTTCAGTTCACACTCCCTGCTGCCTTTCTCTGCAGCAAGATACGAGCTAAAGGGAAAAGTATGTAGGAATTTCCGTCTGTCACTCAGCCCTTGCGTCTCTTTTCTGGCCTGGGAGCCTAGCACCTGCCTTTTGTAGAGGCAGAAAGCGCTCTTTGTGATCAGCATATTGATCCTTCCCCAGGGAAAGCCATGTGGACTTTAAACCCAAACTACTTACCCAACGGGACCCTGGCCGCCCCGGCCGTGGTGCTGCCGGACGTGGATGAAGATGGTGTTAGAGACCTCGTGGTTCTGGCCTTTGGGGAGTTGAAGGTACGTGCCATGCTCAGCAGTCCTTGTCTCTTACAGGGACGGCACCTTTGGTCACTTCCTAGTGTCATTATTAGAAACGCTGCGTGAACCTGCCTCATTACAAAGGCTTCAGTTCAGTTCAGTCGCTCAGTCAGGTCCGACTCTGCAACCCCATGAATCACAGCACGCCAGGCCTCCCTGTCCATCACCAGCTCCTGGAGTTCACTCAGACTCACATCCATCGAGTCGGTGATGCCATCCAGCCATCTCATCCTCTGTCATCCCATTTTCCTCCTGCCTCCAGTCCCTCCCAGCATCAGAGTCTTTTACAAGGGCTTAGCTTTCAATAAATTCTCTTTGTGAGTTCAGGTGAATAAATTGCCAGTATGAACCCATTCACCTGGTTCCACTGACGTGCATGGTGGAACTAGGGAGCCAAACTAGGTCTCTGAATTCCCGCTCTACTGCTCTGTGCTCTTGGTAAACCACAGAGCCTGACCCAGCTCTGGTTACATCTTATGTAAAGTGGGGATGTTATTCTACTTGCAGGATTGTTATGAAAATTAGAACTAACAGATTTCAAATGCCTGGAGTGGTACCTATTTTTCACCAAGAGTATGTATTGTATTGTTGATTTTACAGTGGAGCTTTGTCTCTTTGTATTTGACATACAAGGGCTGACATGTGAACTTGGGCATTAACCAGTTAAAAATGTGTCAGTGAAGAAACTAAGGTTTGTGGAGGCATGTTGGTTTGGCCTCTTATCATCTTATTGCATTCAAACGTAAGTGACGAAAGGAATGGGAATATATTAATATGTTTAACTTTTATTGCAACTATAAATCAGTGAGAAAGACTGGTAGAAAGTCCATAGGATATATATATATATATAATCACACTCCCTGCTGCCTTTCTCTGCAGCAAGATACGAGCTAAAGGGAAAAGTATGTAGGAATTTCCGTCTGTCACTCAGCCCTTGCGTCTCTTTTCTGGCCTGGGAGCCTAGCACCTGCCTTTTGTAGAGGCAGAAAGCGCTCTTTGTGATCAGCATATTGATCCTTCCCCAGGGAAAGCCATGTGGACTTTAAACCCAAACTACTTACCCAACGGGACCCTGGCCGCCCCGGCCGTGGTGCTGCCGGACGTGGATGAAGATGGTGTTAGAGACCTCGTGGTTCTGGCCTTTGGGGAGTTGAAGGTACGTGCCATGCTCAGCAGTCCTTGTCTCTTACAGGGACGGCACCTTTGGTCACTTCCTAGTGTCATTATTAGAAACGCTGCTTGAACCTGCCTCATTACAAAGGCTTCAGTTCAGTTCAGTCGCTCAGTCAGGTCCGACTCTGCAACCCCATGAATCACAGCACGCCAGGCCTCCCTGTCCATCACCAGCTCCTGGAGTTCACTCAGACTCACATCCATCGAGTCGGTGATGCCATCCAGCCATCTCATCCTCTGTCATCCCATTTTCCTCCTGCCTCCAGTCCCTCCCAGCATCAGAGTCTTTTACAAGGGCTTAGCTTTCAATAAATTCTCTTTGTGAGTTCAGGTGAATAAATTGCCAGTATGAACCCATTCACCTGGTTCCACTGACGTGCATGGTGGAACTAGGGAGCCAAACTAGGTCTCTGAATTCCCGCTCTACTGCTCTGTGCTCTTGGTAAACCACAGAGCCTGACCCAGCTCTGGTTACATCTTATGTAAAGTGGGGATGTTATTCTACTTGCAGGATTGTTATGAAAATTAGAACTAACAGATTTCAAATGCCTGGAGTGGTACCTGTTTTTCACCAAGAGTATGTATTGTATTGTTGATTTTACAGTGGAGCTTTGTCTCTTTGTATTTGACATACAAGGGCTGACATGTGAACTTGGGCATTAACCAGTTAAAAATGTGTCAGTGAAGAAACTAAGGTTTGTGGAGGCATGTTGGTTTGGCCTCTTATCATCTTATTGCATTCAAACGTAAGTGACGAAAGGAATGGGAATATATTAATATGTTTAACTTTTATTGCAACTATAAATCAGTGAGAAAGACTGGTAGAAAGTCCATAGGATATATATATATATATATAAAATTGTAAGTGAAACAAGTAATAACAACAGGGACCAGAAAAAAAAGAGTTGTTGTTTAGGCTGTGACTGCAGATTGATTCTGGTACAGTAGTCCCTAAATTTTGCTCCTCAATTTTTGCTTTGTTGGAATTCCAGTGCCTGGCAACCAGCTATTCTCTGCACAGATAAAATAACAGTATGTTCCCTAAGTCACAGGAAAGAATATATTAGTGGCCAGAATTGTCTCAGTTTTAAGTTTTCGTTCCTGAAGCTTTTCTCAGAACTTCTGTCAGACTTTCTCTTAGACTTTTTCTCAGACTCTCTAGCCTGAATCTGCCAGAAAAGGCTCATGGACAGAAGAATTGAACAACTGGCCAAGAATATTTGTGGACAGATGTGTCTGTAGAATATTGTAGCTTATTGTAATTTGACGAGACCTCATGATTTTTGTAATGCATACATGGAATGGAGTTATTAGTACAAAATATGCAAATGAAATTATTTAGAATGGAATTAAACTTGTCAGTACTTAATGGTTTTTTTGTCAAGAGCACCATAAACTAACTCAGAGTGCCCGACCAGTCACAAGTTTCAGGAGCCCTGCCCTAGTATGTCAGATGATACCTTACGTTCATGAGATGAGAGAAAAGAAGAGAGATCGTGCGGGAAATTTCCAAAGACGCGTCACCTTTAGGGGTCCTTTCTGTTTGTTTTTCTTCAGTTGCCAGTTGGTCTCAGAGAAGATTGAACCAAAATGTCTAAAATTCTGCACATAATCTTTTTTCATTCTGGTCACTGTGAATAAAGAGACTGGGGAGTCGGGAACATTTTAACAATTCCATTCATCAGGGAGTGAGTCTCAGAAGGTTCATCTGTCAGGGAGTGGGAAGTATGGGAGTCTAGTTTTTGTTTTTTTGTTGTTTTAAGGAACTGTGGTTGTTGGCAGAAGCACAGCAAAACACCAGACAGATTTGTATGTCCCGAACAAGGTTATGAATCTTGGCCTTGACTCCTCCATCTGGCTTCTTGCTGGCCAGCAGCGGGGGACAGGACGATGGTTTGGACCTGACTGAGGGCCCCTCTGTGCTGAGGAGGCGCTGTTAGACGGGTTGACTTCTCACCTAGTCCTACTCTGTGCCTGTTTCTTTTTGGTGGTGGGGGTAGGGGTGTGGATGTGGGCCAGTCTCCATTCTGTCTGGAAAGTGATAGGCAGGAGTAGCAAAGTCTTGGGGAAGTGGTGGGTTCAGAGCCGTCGCTTCATCTTCATACTGACCTTTCTGACTCCTGTACCAGCGACAGAGAACCCGAGGAACACGCTTGCTGTCCGCTGTAGGCGTGGAAGGGGGCGTGAGGCGTGCCGGGTCTTTGATTTCGAGGGGCGGCGTTCTTAGATCTGGGCTTAGAGTGAGGCGGCCTTGGGACGTCTGGGCCCGGCTGGGGTTAGAGAGCGCATCTGGGCTAGCACGTCAGAGGCAGTGGACCTTGGAAGCCGTGACATTAACCTGTCACCCTGCGCTGCAGTCACTGGGCAGACTGTTCCAGACACGTGGGCAGCCATACCCTCTGAGTCTGTTCGCGTGAGAAATTTCTGTCTTATGGGTGAGAAATCTGCTTTCTCCTAGCTTCCATTCACTGTGCCCACATCAGCCCTGTAGAGTACTCTGAATGCATCCAATCCTCTTCTACATGAACGCTCTTTTGCTGGAAGCCTGGTCCCTCTAAAGCCTGCTACTGTCAAGGCTGAAAAAAAAGAGGAAGTGTTTGTCTCCCAGTCATGTCTGACTCTTTGTGACCCCATGGACTGTAGCCCACCAGAGTTGTCTGTCTGTGGAATTCTTCCGGCAAGGATCCTGGAGTGGATAGCCATGCCCTCCTCTAGGGAATCCTTCCTGACCCAGGGATCGCACCCAGGTCTCCTCCATTTCAGGCAGATTCTTCACCACCTGAGCCACCAGGGAAGCCTGAATAGCTAGGTTCTCATGCTCTTCCTCATGCAGCATGATCCAGACCCCTTCTTTCTTGATTTCTTTCTTTTCTCACTCCACTTTGTCTGTATCTCTTTTATGTGGTACCCATAAATGAAAACAGTATTCTGGTTGTAATATAACCAGTATATAAAATAAAGAAATCGTTACTTCTTCTCATATTGACTCCATATATGTATAAATGCAGCCAAAGATGGTGATACTCTTCCTGTTGTTGTTTATAATCAGGTAAAGCACCCATCTTTCCCACTACTTCCATTCTTTTTCCTTCCAGTTTTATTGAGATATAGCTGACATAACAGCACTGTATAACTGACATATAGCACTGTTTAGTCAAATAGCAAAATGATTTGACTTACATACATCATGAAACGATGACCACAGTCAGTTTAGTGAACATCTGTTATCTCATACTGATGCAAAATTAAAGAGATAGAAAAAATTTTTTCTTGTGATGAAAACTCTTAGGATATGACTTATACCTGTTAATTATATTTATTATGCTGTACATTACATCTCTAATACTCATTTATCTTATAGCTGGAGTTTGTCAGTTTCGATTACCTTCCTTCAGTGCCCCATCCTCCCACCCCCTGCCTCTAGAACAATGAATCTGATTTCTTTTTCTATGAATTTGTTTTTGAAGTATAATATAGTTAACCTGCAATACTATGTTTGTTCCTGGTGTACATCATACTGATTTGATATTTTTATGTATTTCAAAATGATCACCACAGTAAGTCTTGCTACCATGAAATATCCATGTCTTAATTAACAGGCCACTTTTTTCTTCCAGATTTTGACCCATCTTCCAGCCTAAGACTTTTTGGAATTTTCAGTTTGTCATACAGCATACTAGTATCTCTCTCAGCTTTGTGATAAACCTGAATTCTGTTCATTCATGTCTTTGATAAAAGAATGAATAATAGGAATAAGATAATAGCTGGGTGAAGTCACATTCCACCAAAACTCCCTCTGGGTTGGCGTTGGCCCCTTCTTGGGGTACACGGAGAACCATATCTCTTTATCTTGTCCATAAGTATTCATGACAATAAACTCAGTCAAAAGCTTTACTGAAATCAAGACAGCAATGTAGTCCTTGTATTTCTTAACCAGTGCCTCTATTCCCAAAAGAAAACCCTCTCCTGCAGGGGTTGGCAAACCATGGCATGCAGGCCAAGTTGGGCCCACTGTTTGTTTTTGTAAATAAAGTTTTATTGTCATACCTATTCATTCACATATTGTCTGTGGCTGCTTTTTCACTCGAGTGGTGGAGTAGAGTAGTTGCTGCAGAAACTGCCTGGCTGGAAAAACATAAAATGTTTACTGTCTTGCCCTTCCCAGAAAAGGTTTGCTGATGCCTGCTTGTGAGTGAGTCTGATAGTGGCCAGGCCAGACATGTGTGTTATAATGGGAGCACATGGCCTGCGCTGATTCTCGTGGGACCAAATATTGCTGGGGATTTATGGTATAGGGGTGGGTAGTGACTGGTGGGTCCTGTATGTAGGTCTAGGCTAGAGGTCTGTGCTTCAGGAGATTGCCCCTCAGCAAAAGCTGTACTTTGGAGAAATTGCCCAAATCACCATGCAGGTGCCCTTGGCGTGTATCTAACAAGGAAATGGGGCATTCGCTTCACCTTCTAAAGCAGGTGTGGCCTTGGGCTTTTCAACTTTGGGAGGTGTTTCTGACCCCTTAGCTAACGAGAAGGAATCACTGTGGAGACGTGGCTTGATTCGGTAGCAACAGGGCTTCTATGGACTCAACCCCGGTCTTTCACTTTATCAGCAGGATCTGTGTTTTCTGCGGTGTCTGGCCGGACAGGGAGCCCCGTGGGCCGACCTGTGAAGTACAGCGTCGTGGGAATGGGCAACCTGATTGGCCCTCAGGTTTACATCACCACCAGCGGGGCCGCCTACATCCTGTTTGGCTTTGGTAAGAAGTGAGGCTCGTTTTTGCTGCTGTCCCCATGGGTGTGTGCTGGTCTCCCTGGACGATGAGGAGAAAGCCTGGAGTCTCTGACACCAGCCCTCTGTCACCACCTCTGCTGGGGACCGCTGCCCCAGGGTATTCACTCTGCTGTCCCTGGCCGCCTTCTCCAATGAGAAGACTGCCCAGCATCTGCTTAGCCGCCTCCCTGCTGGCTCCCTGTGTGAATCCATCCCTCTTCCCAGGCTCTGGGTCTCCCACTCCTGTCCCCCCCTGGAAAGTTCTATTGAGTTCAGCTTCTCCATGTTGGTTTTTCTGTGCTGTTAGGTAATATCCAGGCTGTCGCCCTGCGGGATATTTTCATCCAGGCCCAAAATCGAGACAGCTTACCACCTTCCCTGCAGATAGAGGAACCTGAGTGGGAGAAGCAGAGATCCGTCAACCTGTCTGAGCTCATTGATGTTTACAGGTGGGCAGCTGTCTGGTCCTGCCATGGTGAGACCTGAGCCCACGCTTGCCTGGAATCTCGGTGTCTGGTGGGCTGGCAGACACGTGGGCAGAGGTTTGGGGGTAAAAATGGTGCCTGGCCTTCATGGACCGCCTCCTAATCTGGTTGCAGGGGATTAGAAATGTTCTTCTCCTGGCAACATAGTGTGTTGATGTCTGTGTGTAGGTGATCACTTTGCACACAGCAGGCAGAGAAGGGTATTTGTTTGGAGTGGGAGTCAGAGCAGGGCAGTTGAGACTGGGGAACCTCATGTAGGGAAATGGGATTTATTTAATAGAACTGCTTATAAAACTGTGCTGAAGGATCAGCCCTGCTACGTTCCTGTGTTTTTCTCTTAAATAATCATTGTGGCAGAGGAAAAAATAACATCCATGAAATCTTTTTTTTTTTTTTCCTCATTTTTTTCTTAACTAAAAGCTTGTTATTTGTCATATGCAGTGGATGTTATCCATTCACCCTGGGCCTGGGTAATAATTATCTTTGTTATTTTTCTACCAGAAGCTTCAGATCACCTTTTAGCATTTTCTTTGTTGTTGTTTATTGCTAAGTTGTGTCTGACTCAGTCCTATCCAACTCCTTGCAACCCCATGGACTGTAGCCCCCCAGGCTCCTCTGTCCATGGGATTTCCCAGGTAAGAATACTGAAGTGGGTTGCCATTTTCTTCTCCAGGCATCTTCTCAACCCAGAGATTGAACCCATGTCACTTGCATTGCAGGTGGACTTCTCACTGCTGAGCCGCTGGGGAAATCCAGCATTTTCTTAGGCAGTATCATATTGTGTCAGTGCGTTTGACAGATGTTAAATAGAGTGGTCCTAGCAACTTCACTTTCACTCATTGGAGAAAGAAATGGCTACCCACTCTGGTGTTCTTGCCTGGAGAATCCCAGGGATGGTGGAGCCTGATGGGCTGCTGTCTGTGGGGTTGCACAGAGTTGGACACGACTGAAGCAACTTAGCAGCAGCAGCAGCAGCTATACAAAGGAAGAAATATTGGGCTGGTCAAACAGTTCATTTGAGTTTTCCCTTAAGATCTTACAGAAAAACCCAAATGAACTTTTTGGCCAACCCAATAATTTGATGAAGTGTTGAGTGTGAGCTGGTGCTAAAGCTCCAATATTTTGCCCCCTTGATGGGAGAAGCCAACTCATTAGAAAAGACCCTGATGCTGGGAGAGATTGAGGGCAGGAGGAGAAGGGGGTGACAGAGAATGAAATGGTTAGATAGCATCACTGACTCAATGGACATGAGTTTGAGCAAACTCCAGGGGATGCTGAAGGACAGGGAAGCCTGGTGTGCTGCAGTCCATGGGATCACAGAGTCGGATACAACTTAGTGACTGAACAACAACAATGACGAGAATGAGCTGCTGTCCAAGCTTAATGACAGTTTCAGGCATCCTGTCCTGACCTCTGGCTCCTTCCCTGTGATTGTTCTCAGCTCTGTTATCTTTCCAGAACATCCAATGTGAGGGGCACTTTTCTTGTCTTTTTCTTCTGAAATTGCATAAATTTTCTAGGGATTTCTAAAGAAACCAGGAAAAAGAGATTCATATGAAACAGCAAGAGTGCCCCTCTTTAAAAAAAATTTTTTTTTGGGTACACCATGTAGCATGTGGGATCTCACTCCCCCTACCAGGGAGTGAACACATGTCTCCTGCATTTTAAGCATGGAGTCTTAACCACTGGACCGCCAGGAAAGTCCCAAGACAAGATACTGGTAGGAGACTAATGCAAGGGTCTGTACAGACATCTGCACTTAGAGGATTAGCCAGAATATACGGGCAGGAATTTCACCCCAGCCTGAGACTGTCCGGGTCTCTTGTTTAACTCAGCGATGGGGTGGAGCTCCTCCAGATGGTGAAGGCGCCGGATTCCAACAGCAGCAACCTCCTGATCACAACCAAACAAGGCCTCGTCCTGCTTCGAGGGCAGAACCCACCCCTTCCTGGACCTTGGGCCTCCAAGGCCTGCACAGGTTAGTGATGTGCTCCTACTCACTCAAAACGGCTTGGAGCCATTGCTTGATGTTAATATCTAGAGCCGGTGCAAGGGGAGGGGGGTCCCATTCTCCCCTTTTGGTCCTTGACTTGCCATCACTCACATTGCTTTCACTTGCAGCCAGCCTACTCCGGGGTATTTCACGGATGATGAGACGATAGATTTCCTTCTGCAAATACCGAATGGAGTTGGGATGAAAAAGGTAAAACCTGGGGATGAAGATCAGTCATTTATATCCAGTATGAGCTTGGTGTCCAGGCTTGTGTTTGGCATCGTGAAAAATAGAAAGAACCTTAAAACACAGTCCCTTCCTTCCAAGAACTCCAAGTGTAGCTGGATGGGTAAAATGAACAGTCACAACGCAGCGCTGACATCTGCAGCAGCAGAAGCTTTTCTCGCTGCCCTCCTCCTTGTGTAGCAGTTCCTTGTGGATCTCAGTGTCCATGTGCTTTCTAAAGTCTCTTGCTGGGGAAAGGCTGGTACCAATAAATGTGCCATTTCAGTTTATATACTGAGATTTCAGAGAAGGTGGGCCAGCTGGAGCAGTGGGTTGTCATGGAAGACTTCATGAAGGAGGGAAAGGTTATCAGGGCCTGGCAGTTGAATTGCATTTCTAGAAGAGGGGCAGATCCACTCAGGAGCTCCAGAGGCCCTGAGATGGATGGTAGAGTGTATTCCAAGGTCACCAGTGTTGTTGTCATTTGTTTGCTAAGTCATGTCTGACTCTCTGCGACCCCATGGAGTGTAGGCTGCCAGGCGCCTTTATCCATAGGGTTTCCCAGTCAAGAATACTAGAGTGGGGTTGCCTTGTTCTCCTGTAGGGCATCTTCCCGACCCAGGGATCGAACCCAAGTCTCCTGCAGCTCCTGCATTGCAGACAGATTCTTTGCCTGCTCAGCCATCAGGGAAGTCGCTGGAATTTTGGCAAATGGGAAGCTGTTTTGTTCTAGAATTGTGCGATATGAGGGATTTGGGGTGATGAGGAAATATACATGCAGCCAGGGATTTTGAATTCCCCTTAATTATCTTTTGAGAGATACAGCTGAGTGAATTTTCTCTTAGTTTATTTTTTGCCTGTTCAGAGTTTGCTCTTTTAAATTTGAGGCTCCCCTTGGTCTGAGCTGCACCTGCCAGGAGGCACATGGCAGAGTCAGACTCTAAAGCACAGGAGACAGGACTGAGCTGTCACCTGATTGCGTTCCCCTGACTGTGGTTGGCCATGGTCACCAGAAGGAAGGGGCAGAAACAAGGCGTGGGTTTTAGCTCCTCCACAGTGGAACGGCTGCTCCGCCCAGGACCGCCCCAAGTACAGAGTAATTGGTGTCACTTCCTGTCTCTGAGCCTCCGTTTCCTCATCTGATGACGAGAGGAGGCCTTGATGATTTGTCCCCTCCCACCGGGAATTCTTCAGTCCTTTAGGCTCCGTCTAGACTTCTGGTTGTTGTTCGGTTGCTAAGTCATGTCCGAATCTTTGTGACCCCATGGACTGCAGCACACCAGGCCCCCATGTCCCTCTCTGTCTTCCAGGGTTTGCCCAAGTTCATGTCCTTGCCCAGACTCCTGGACCTAGTTGTTACGTAACGCTCCCTGAACACCCCATGTTTGCATCTGGTTTAAGCTCCGTTAATGTGTGTGTGTTCGCGTGTCTGTGGGTTTTTGTCTGGTTTTGTGTTTGTGCGTTTTGCTGTCTCTCTGAGAATGGGTCGTACTCATCGCCTTCTCTTCTGCAGGTGATGGTGGTGGATGGAAGCTCTGGCCTGGTCACGTGGAGTTACAGCATCCCGTGTCACATGAAAGAAACTCCGGCCACGTCAGCAGCCACTGTGGAGCAGAAATCTGTCTTCCTCTTCTGGGCTGAAGGGCTGTCAGCTGCATCGCCCAATCCTGTGAGTGAGCAATGTCAGATGGCACCTGCTCTTGAGGCTGACCAGGTCTGGAGGTCTTTTTAGACCTGATGTCTTTGGAACGGTTGTGGGTAGAAACAGTGACCTGGATGGGTGGGAAACCCAGAAGGGAGGGCGTGTGTGTGTGCGTAAGCCTGATTCGCTTCACTGTGCAGCAGAAACCATCTCAGTGTTGTGAGGAAACCACGCTGTTGTTTCTAGTCATCTCTGACTCTCTCAATTGGCTGAAGATGAAGGTTCCCCTGGGGGTTCACGGGAGAGACGTTCTGATGTGCAGAAGGCAGATTTGAGAACAGATTTCTTTTTGATTTAATTGCTTACTTAATTTTTGGCTGTGCTGGTCTTCATTTCTGTGTGGGCTTTTCTCCAGTTGGAGGATTGGGCGCCCCTCTCAGTTGCAGTGGCTTCTCATGGGCTCCAGGGTGTATGGGCTTTAGTAGCTGCAGCATGTGGACTCAGTAGTTGTGGTTCCCGGGCGCGAGAGCAGATTCAGTAGATGTAGTGCACAGGCTCAGTAGTTGTGCACTCTGGCATGTGGGATCTTCTCAGACTAGGGATTGAACCCACATTTCCTGCACTGGCAGGCAGATTCTTCACTACTGAGCCACCAGGGAAGGCCTGAGAACATCTTCAGTACTATCTCGAGGGGCTTTAATGGGGTTGAGGAGATGGGGGTGCTGCCTCTGCCAGGTGCCAGGGGGTTTTGAGTAAGACTCACTCTGATTTAGTTCGGTTAAACCCAAGTTGACCAGCACCTACTGTGTGCCAGGGACCTCACCGTGCTGCCATCTGGAGGACAAGCAGATGATCCTGGGTGATGAGGAGCCTGAAGGAGGGGGAGTCCTAAGTTCATCAGCCATGCACTCTAGAACTTACCTTTTCTGAGTCTCACGCTCTTTATCTGTTAATGCAGATGCTCATATAGTCCCTCGCTTTACGATCAGATTTCCAGTGATGATTGTCCTAACTCTGAAGTTCCCTGATGTATGACCGTGGACATTCTGTCTAACATTTAACTTCCTGGTTTCCTCATTTAATAAAACAAGGGACTCAGACCAGATGACTGTCGAATGTAAGCATCTACAAATAAGCACAAAACAAAAGCAGGCTACAAATGCTCTAAGGGGTGCAGATACAAAGTTTAGATGGAAGCACCAAAGGAGGAGGGTCTTCATTTTGTGGAGGGGGGTGGCGATTAGGGAGCTTTTCACGCAAGAGGTGGCATCGAGTTGGAGACCTCGTGACAAGTGTTTTAATGTGGAAGTGGCTCTTGAGGGTGATGTCCAAGGGGAAATGAAATTGGCCAAGGACAGGTAAAGCCTGGTGAAGTGTGAGCTTGTTTCACAGACCTTCTTGGAGCATGGATGTGCAGCAGATAATCATAGGAGGCTGGGAAAGGCTGATTTAGGTTACATGGTGTAAGACCTTGGTTTTCATGCAGAGGAGTTCGGGCTCCATTCTGTAGGCAGTGAGGAGGGACTTTGGCCATGTCCTTTCTTTTTTTTTTAAACTTTTAATTTTATATTGGAGTGGCACTAGTGGTAAAGAACCCACCTGTTAATGCAGGAGACGTGAGAGACCTGGGTTCGATCCCTGGGTTGAGAAGATCCCCTGGAGAAGGGCACAGCAACTCACTCCAGTATTCTTTCCTGGAGAGTACCATGGACAGAAAGGAGCCTGGAGGACTACTATCCTGGGGTTGCAGAGGGTGGGATTCGACTGAGCAGCTAACACTTTCACTTTCACATAGTTGATTAATAATGTGTTAGTATCAAGTGTACAACAGAGAGATTCAGTTATATATATACATGCATCTCTTCTTTTTCAAATTCTTTTCCCATTTAGGTTGTTATAGAATCTTGAACAGAGTTCCTTGTCCTATACTGTAACCCTTGTTGGTTATCCTTTTTTTT
>SJYC01116595.1:0-11022 GCA_006408675.1 Madoqua kirkii | reverse complement strand
GCAGCCAGGGATTTTGAATTCCCCTTAATTATCTTTTGAGAGATACAGCTGAGTGAATTTTCTCTTAGTTTATTTTTTGCCTGTTCAGAGTTTGCTCTTTTAAATTTGAGGCTCCCCTTGGTCTGAGCTGCACCTGCCAGGAGGCACATGGCAGAGTCAGACTCTAAAGCACAGGAGACAGGACTGAGCTGTCACCTGATTGCGTTCCCCTGACTGTGGTTGGCCATGGTCACCAGAAGGAAGGGGCAGAAACAAGGCGTGGGTTTTAGCTCCTCCACAGTGGAACGGCTGCTCCGCCCAGGACCGCCCCAAGTACAGAGTAATTGGTGTCACTTCCTGTCTCTGAGCCTCCGTTTCCTCATCTGATGACGAGAGGAGGCCTTGATGATTTGTCCCCTCCCACCGGGAATTCTTCAGTCCTTTAGGCTCCGTCTAGACTTCTGGTTGTTGTTCGGTTGCTAAGTCATGTCCGAATCTTTGTGACCCCATGGACTGCAGCACACCAGGCCCCCATGTCCCTCTCTGTCTTCCAGGGTTTGCCCAAGTTCATGTCCTTGCCCAGACTCCTGGACCTAGTTGTTACGTAACGCTCCCTGAACACCCCATTGTTTGCATCTGGTTTAAGCTCCGTTAATGTGTGTGTGTTCGCGTGTCTGTGGGTTTTTGTCTGGTTTTGTGTTTGTGCGTTTTGCTGTCTCTCTGAGAATGGGTCGTACTCATCGCCTTCTCTTCTGCAGGTGATGGTGGTGGATGGAAGCTCTGGCCTGGTCACGTGGAGTTACAGCATCCCGTGTCACATGAAAGAAACTCCGGCCACGTCAGCAGCCACTGTGGAGCAGAAATCTGTCTTCCTCTTCTGGGCTGAAGGGCTGTCAGCTGCATCGCCCAATCCTGTGAGTGAGCAATGTCAGATGGCACCTGCTCTTGAGGCTGACCAGGTCTGGAGGTCTTTTTAGACCTGATGTCTTCGGAACGGTTGTGGGTAGAAACAGTGACCTGGATGGGTGGGAAACCCAGAAGGGAGGGCGTGTGTGTGTGTGCGTAAGGCTGATTCGCTTCACTGTGCAGCAGAAACCATCTCAGTGTTGTGAGGAAACCACGCTGTTGTTTCTAGTCATCTCTGACTCTCTCAATTGGCTGAAGATGAAGGTTCCCCTGGGGGTTCACGGGAGAGACGTTCTGATGTGCAGAAGGCAGATTTGAGAACAGATTTCTTTTTGATTTAATTGCTTACTTAATTTTTGGCTGTGCTGGTCTTCATTTCTGTGTGGGCTTTTCTCCAGTTGGAGGATTGGGCGCCCCTCTCAGTTGCAGTGGCTTCTCATGGGCTCCAGGGTGTATGGGCTTTAGTAGCTGCAGCATGTGGACTCAGTAGTTGTGGTTCCCGGGCGCGAGAGCAGATTCAGTAGATGTAGTGCACAGGCTCAGTAGTTGTGCACTCTGGCATGTGGGATCTTCTCAGACTAGGGATTGAACCCACATTTCCTGCACTGGCAGGCAGATTCTTCACTACTGAGCCACCAGGGAAGGCCTGAGAACATCTTCAGTACTATCTCGAGGGGCTTTAATGGGGTTGAGGAGATGGGGGTGCTGCCTCTGCCAGGTGCCAGGGGGTTTTGAGTAAGACTCACTCTGATTTAGTTCGGTTAAACCCAAGTTGACCAGCACCTACTGTGTGCCAGGGACCTCACCAGTGCTGCCATCTGGAGGACAAGCAGATGATCCTGGGTGATGAGGAGCCTGAAGGAGGGGGAGTCCTAAGTTCATCAGCCATGCACTCTAGAACTTACCTTTTCTGAGTCTCACGCTCTTTATCTGTTAATGCAGATGCTCATATAGTCCCTCGCTTTACGATCAGATTTCCAGTGATGATTGTCCTAACTCTGAAGTTCCCTGATGTATGACCGTGGACATTCTGTCTAACATTTAACTTCCTGGTTTCCTCATTTAATAAAACAAGGGACTCAGACCAGATGACTGTCGAATGTAAGCATCTACAAATAAGCACAAAACAAAAGCAGGCTACAAATGCTCTAAGGGGTGCAGATACAAAGTTTAGATGGAAGCACCAAAGGAGGAGGGTCTTCATTTTGTGGAGGGGGGTGGCGATTAGGGAGCTTTTCACGCAAGAGGTGGCATCGAGTTGGAGACCTCGTGACAAGTGTTTTAATGTGGAAGTGGCTCTTGAGGGTGATGTCCAAGGGGAAATGAAATTGGCCAAGGACAGGTAAAGCCTGGTGAAGTGTGAGCTTGTTTCACAGACCTTCTTGGAGCATGGATGTGCAGCAGATAATCATAGGAGGCTGGGAAAGGCTGATTTAGGTTACATGGTGTAAGACCTTGGTTTTCATGCAGAGGAGTTCGGGCTCCATTCTGTAGGCAGTGAGGAGGGACTTTGGCCATGTCCTTTCTTTTTTTTTTAAACTTTTAATTTTATATTGGAGTGGCACTAGTGGTAAAGAACCCACCTGTTAATGCAGGAGACGTGAGAGACCTGGGTTCGATCCCTGGGTTGAGAAGATCCCCTGGAGAAGGGCACAGCAACTCACTCCAGTATTCTTTCCTGGAGAGTACCATGGACAGAAAGGAGCCTGGAGGACTACTATCCTGGGGTTGCAGAGGGTGGGATTCGACTGAGCAGCTAACACTTTCACTTTCACATAGTTGATTAATAATGTGTTAGTATCAAGTGTACAACAGAGAGATTCAGTTATATATATACATGCATCTCTTCTTTTTCAAATTCTTTTCCCATTTAGGTTGTTATAGAATCTTGAACAGAGTTCCTTGTCCTATACTGTAACCCTTGTTGGTTATCCTTTTTTTTAAAAAAAATAACAGCTCTTTATATTGGAGTGTAGCCAGTTACCAATGTTGTGATAGTTTCAGGTGGACCGCAAAGGGACTCAGCCACACATGGCTATCCATCTTAAATATAGCAGTGTGTACATGTCAGTCCCGAACTCTCTACCTACCCCTTCCCCCTAGCCTTTTCCCCTGATAACTTAGGTGTCTGTGACATAAATAAGCTATTTTCTTATCATGTGCGCTGCCCATGGTGCTGGGATCCTGGATACGGGAAATCCCTCTTATGCTTTGTGGGCACTAGTTGGAGTGGGGTTGTGAGCTTCCCGCCCAAGTGACCCCTCCCCTGCTGACTGTGGAGGAGCAGGGCTGACACTCACTCCCGGGAGGGGAGGCACTGGGTACCCATTCGTGGGGTTCCTGTGCTCTACAGCCTTGTGTCTGCAGAATATCAACCTTGCATGGAGGCAGATGGTGAAGAAAGTTCTGATGTGCCTTGTTTCTGCCTTAGGGGGTCAAGAGACTGACACTGAGATCTTGGGATTTTCGTTTTTGTAATTAATGATCCATGTCCATGTCTTAGTTATTTCAGGAATAGATAAAATTTTTATAATTTTTTTTTTAGCTTGACACTTGCAGTTGGCTTTGCTATCTAGTGAAAGCAGGGGTCTTTGGTTCACCGTGTTTTTATAAGCAGGCTTTCCCTTGACAAAGCCCCTCCTGCTGCCAGGGAAGAACTGTTCCTGATACTCCCAGAGGCACCAGGCTGTGAGGGCTCCATCATTTTCTCTCCTGGGGCATGCCTATTTTCTTTCTTCCTTCCTTTTTCCTATGAGGGAAAAAGCATTTTCCAGCTCTGGTGGTTTGATGAAGTTAGTGTTGAGTAGTGTTTTGAGATTTGAAGTGACATGTCTCTTGTACATGGAGTTTCTCTCGCACACGCCCTGGAGGGGATCGGGACTTGGCCTCATGGCGGATGAGTGACCCCCACCATTTCTGCTGTCCTTTCATCTGAGCAACGTTGTACAAGGGAGTGTGGACTGACCTTTGCTCTCCCTGTTTCTCATCATCAGGATGTCGTCCTGGGGACCA
Source organism: Madoqua kirkii (assembly GCA_006408675.1). NCBI lineage: Eukaryota > Metazoa > Chordata > Mammalia > Artiodactyla > Bovidae > Madoqua > Madoqua kirkii. The sequence goes on along the minus strand of SJYC01116595.1, from coordinate 7,125 downwards.
AGCCACCCAGCCTTCACCACCTGTACCTCCTGCATCCCACCTTCCCCTCCATCCTCCTGGATCTGGCCAATACTACTGGCACTGTGACCGCTTCAGAGGGTAAGTCCCTGGGGGTGATGCAGAGGAGGGGCCGGGACGTGCTGGCCGGGTGAGGGCGATAAGGTGTGTGCTGTGGATGAGAGCGGGACGTGTGCCCCGAGCGGCTCCCTGTGTTTCCCTTGGTACCATGGCGCCTGGGGCCTCTGCCCAAGAGCGCCCTCTGAGGCTGTACCTGGCTCACAGGGTGAGGACCCACAGTCCCCGAACATTCTAGAATGCTAGAGGCAACAGGGCGGTGCGACCCCATCCCCAAGCGTTCAGGGAGCTAGTGTTTCAGCAGCCGTTCACCAGTCATCAGCCATGGGCCAGGCACTGCGCCTAGTGCTGGGAATACAAGTCAGAGCAGTTTCTCAACCCTGCAGGAGCTTAGGAGCCAGAACTCACCGCAAAGGATGAAACAGAGGCAGGGTATTTCCTCAGGGCATTTGTTTAGGCTCAGTCATGTCCGATTCTTTGCAAGCCCTCCAGGCTCCTCTATGAGATTTGCCAGGCAAGAATATTGGAGTGGGTTAGGCTCAGTAGAGACTTTCTTACTGCACATGCCCAGTGCCTGGAAACTGGAGCCAAGAGGAAAAGGGAAGAAGAAAAATCACCTGCAATCTGACCACTCATAACCACTAATATTTGCAAGTGTTTTGTTTCATGTTGTTGTTCAGTTGCTAAGTTGTGTCCAACTCTTTGTGACCCCAAGGACTGCAGCACACCAGGCCTCCCTGTCCATCATCAACTCCCAGAGTTTGCTCAAATTCATGCCCACTGAGTCAGTGATGCTATGCAACCATTTCATCCTCTGCTGCCCTCTTCTTCTACCCTCAATTGTTCCTAGCATCAGGGTCTTTTCCAGTGAGTCAGCTCTTGGCATCAGGTGGTCAAAATATTGGAGCTTCGGCTTCAGCATCAGTTCTTCCAATGAATAGTGAGGACTGATTTCATTTAAGATTGACTGGTTTTATCTCCTTGCAGTCCAAGGGACTCTCAAGAGTCTTCTCCAGTACCACAATTCAAAAGCATCAGTTCTTTGGTGTTCAAGCCTTCTTTATGGTTCAGCTCTCACATCCATACATGACTACTGGAAAAACCATAGCTTTGACAGTGCTGACGTTTGTCAGCAAAGTGATGTCTCTGCTTTTTAATACACTATCTAGGTTTATCATAGCTTTCCTTCCAAGGAGCAAGGATCTTTTAATTTCATGGCTGCAGTCACTGTCCACAGTGATTTTGGAGCCCAGGAAAATAAAATCTGTCACTGCTTCCACTTTTTCCCCTTCTTTTTGCCATGAAGTGATGGGACCAGATGCCATGATCTTAGTTTTTATAATGTTGAGTTTCAAGCCAACCTTTTCCACGCTCCTCTTTCAACCTCATCAAGAGGCTCTTTAGCTCCTCCTTGCTTTTTGTCATTAGAGTGTCATCTGCATATCTCAGGTTATTGATGTTCCTCCCAGCAGTCTTAATTACAGATTATGATTCATCCAGCCTGGCATTTTGTGTAATGTACTCTGCATATAAGTTAAATAAGTAAGTGAGTGAGTGAGTGAAGTTGCTCAGTCGTGTTCGACTCCCTGCGACCCCATGGGCTGTAGCCCACCAGGCTTCTCCATCCATGGGATTCTCCAGGCAAGAATACTGGAGTGGTTTACCATTTCCTTCTCCAGGGGATCTTCCTGACCCAGGATCGAACCCGGGTCTTCCGCATTGGAGGCAGATGCTTAACCTCTGAGCCTCAGGGAAGCCCTTAAATAAGTAAGGTGATAGTATATAGCCTTATTGTATTCCTTTCCCGGTTTTGAACCAATCATTGTTCCAATGAACATTACATAATGGTAATTAAGAATCAAGACCATTTTTATTGCAACACCTGGTTTATAGATGAGGCAGAATAAATGCTAACTTGGTACATGGCTTAGGCCACGAGGTACTGACAATCTAGGAGTTACCAGAATTTCTAGTTTGTTGTGCTCCCTTTTCTACCACCGCTGGCCAGTCCCCTCACTTCCTGATCTTGGGCTTTCTCAGAAGCAGCTTTGGGACTTACCTGGTAGCTCAGTGTAAAGAATCCACCTTGAAATGCATGGGGCATGGGTTTGACCCCGGTCAGGGAACTAAGACTCCACATGCCACAGAGCAACTGAGCCTGTGCCACAACTACTGAGGTCTGTGCACCACAGCCAGAGTGTCCATGGGCCACCGCTAGAGAGTCTGTGTGCTGCAGTGAAAGATCCCACGAGACGCAATGAGGATCCAAGGCAGCCAAAATAAAGAAATTATTAAGTGAGAAAATGTAGCCGCTATGGAGAAGCACAGGTATAGAGACAGAGACTTCGCTGCTTTGCGGGCCACCAGCTGCTCACCAGTGTGCACCCACGGTCTAGTCGGAGCCTTGTGTCCATTAGTGCTCAGTAAACGTCTTGCATGAATCAGCAGAGGAGGAAATGGGTGAATGAGTCTTGAGCCCAGCCACTCTCCTGTGAGCCCAAGTCTTCTGTCCTCCTTGACTGCTCTCCTTTGTATCCTTCCTCAGTTGGGATCAACGACTTATGGAAAGACGCCTTTTACGTTACCAGGACAACAGGGCCCAGCTCTGAAGGGCACCTGGCACCCTTGGTGGTCAGCAAGCTCAGTCTGCGGTGGGCACTGATGGAAGGCCAAATGGTTCAGCTGCAGGAGACCACCCCCAAAATTGGCCGCGGGGAGCTGCGCAGATTCCTCTCGAGGATAAAGTTCGTCAACTCTCCCTACCAGGTGACAAGCTTGGGAAAGAAAGTGTGTGGTTACTCTTGAGGGTGAAGGGCAAACACAGCCAACTCCAAGTCTGCTCTTTAGAAAGTCAAGGGTGCGGGTGGACACCTTCTTGAGTTGCTAGATATTAGGAAACAGCTGTTTTGGACCAGCATTATTTTGTAGGAGTGAGTAATGACCTTGAACTATTGCTTGGTTGTTCTGAGCTGGAAATGGTACCCTCTCTCTTAGAGGAGACATTTGGGAGTGTGGGGTCATAGCTTTTACTGTTACTCCGGGTCTTTGCTGGGTAAGGCTGGTGATGCCAGCCTCGTGCAGGGCTTGTGGCAGTACCTCCTGTGAAGAACTCTTGTTGAACTGCTAAGTCGTGCCTGACTCTTCGACCGCATGAACTGCAGCATGCCATGCTTCCCTGGCCTTCACCATCTCCTGGAGTTTGTTCAAACTCATGTCCATTGAGTAAACGATGCCAGCCAACCATCTCATCCTCTGCTGGCCTCTTCTCCTCCTGCCCTGAAGTCTTTCCCAGCATCAGGGTCTTTTCCAATGAGTCAGCTCTTCGCATCACGCGGCCAAAGTATTGGAGCTTCACCTTCAGCATCAGTCCTCCCAGTGGATATTCAGGGTTAATTTCCTGTAGGATGGACTGGTTTTCTTGCTCAAAATGCAACCCCGGCCCTAGCCAATACGACAGCCTAGTTCAATGTTCAAGAATGAATCGTGGAAAAAGATAAAGTCTCTGGGCCTTTCTGGAGGGACACTTGTAAACTTTGGAGGCTAAAGGATAGGGAAATAGAGGGATATTCTGACCTTGAGAGTCCTTCCATGTCTCTACCATGAAAAAAATTAAAGTCACTGATTCGTGCCCTTTTCTCCCTAGATCTAGGCTGCTGGACTCTTCAGTTCCAGAAGAAGTGAACGGAGTGGCACTGTCCCTCCCCAGCGGGTGTAAGCATAGTTCTGTGGAGAGGAGGACTTCTGTCACCCCCTTCCACCTCCTCTGCGTGACTGTCGCCAGGCACTTGGAAAGGCACTTGGAATTCGATAACAGCACCACCCGTTCGGCTGGGGTATCTTACCTGCCTGCCCGACCCCTGAATTAACCCCTTCTCCTAGGCACTCTGTGTGGATACTTTGGAACTGTGAATCTTACTGTTTTATTTTTTATTTGTCTAATTTATGAACCCTGGCTGGGAAATTCCAGTGAAGTCCTTCCGTGGAACGTTTTGCTGTGCCTAATGCCCTGAGCTTGTATCTGTGTGTTCATGTGGTGATGAAGTCTTCTCTAGATACGCACATCCTAGGCTCCCAGGGACCCAGGCTCTCGAATCAGTCTGAAACACATCTTGTTGGTTTGGGTCCTCTTGAGACAGGTAGCCCACTTCTGACTTGGAGGGCCTCTCGGCCTCTCTCCCCTATTTCCCCCTGCTGGTCTCTCCCCTATTCCCCCCTGCTGGTACCTCGCCTGGCCCCTGACCTTGGCAGCAGCAAGAAAGACTGACATGGGGATAGCACGAGCCAGCCAGAATTCTCATTTCTTCCTCATCTTATGCCTCCTGTCTCCTCACATATTCCTTGTCTCTAGGTGTAGTGACCAAACGATTAACCCTGATTGGTGTGAGGCGATACCGCATTGTAGTTTCGGTTTGCATTTCTCTAATAACGAGTGAGGGCTTCTCGGGTGGCTCAGAGGTTGTTGAGCATCTTTTCGTGTATTTATTGGCCATCTGTACGTCTTCTTCCTGAGAAAGACTGAAGGCAAAAGGACAAGGGGGCGGCAAAGGATGAGATGGTTAGCATCAGCGACTCAATGGACATGAATCTGAGCAAGGAGACAGTGGAGAACAGAGAAGACTGGTGTGCTGGAATCCATGGGATTGCCAAGAGTCAGACATGACTTAGCAACTGAACAACAAACATTTCTTCTTTGGAGAAATGTCTGTCTGGGTCTTCTGCCCGTTTTTTGATTGGGTTGTTTTTGTGCTGTTGAGCTGTGAGCTGCTTATAGATTTTGGAGATTAATCCTTTGTCAGTTGCTTTGTTTGCAATAATTTTCTTCCACTCTGACTATTAGAAGGGTAGCAAAAGTGGTTTAAACCTTCCCCACTTTCCCTCCCCACACCCCCTCCCCCAACAGGTCCAGAGGTTATGTCTTGGTTGATATCGTTCTGCCAGTCATGGTCATTTTTATCGTGTTTACCGCGGATGTGCTTATGTGTATGCCATCCTCAGCTTAGAGGAAAACTCAAGTCAGGAACGACTGAGGCAGGCAGCCTCAGCCCCCTTTCATCTCTACTCTGCTTTCTCAGCGTCTTCTCCTCGTGGGCATCTTCCTTTCTGCTCTTTTATTCAGGGAATTTTCTGCTTTGCTTGCACGAGAGCCAAGCTGTTTCTGGACCTTGACTCTGGCTCCTTGGGCCCAGCATGCAACCATTCTGCCGTGTACACTCCTCTTCCTTGTAGAGCCCTTGAAGCAGAGTATTTTGAGAAAATGTCTCTGTAAATACTATAGCTTTTATAAGTGGTGAAATTCTTGAGAGTTATCTCTAGCGCTTCCTTCTTCCTTCTTCTGTATGAATACGTTACTTTATCAGGTTCTCTGTTAAATGTCTAGACCGTTGTTCATACAGCAGGGAATCCCACGAGCCAGAGGAGAACCACTTTTGTTCTGGAATAATTTTGATAAGTCATCCCTGAGTACACTCAGGTTCTCTCTTGACTTAAACCTGTGTCTTTTTAGCTTGTGTTAATAGGTTACTCGACTTTAGAGATTACAGAAAATTGGGATGCCAGATTTAAAGGGATCTGTCTGAATTGCCCAGTGGTAGGAATTGTGACCTAACAGAAGGTTGGTAGCCAGAGCTCTACGCAACCATGGTGCCCAGCCTGTAGACTGGTCTTTTAACCAGGGTTCTGCCCTCCCATCCCCTCTGCCTTAAGTCCCTGAAAGCAAATTTGGTTCTAGCTCTTTGAAAGGCATGTATGGGTCCAGCTTATTGTAAACGTAGGGGAACAATTAGAAGATATCCAAGAGCATGGGATTGATTCCAGATGCACTTCTAGGGTTTGAATCTGCCTGGCTAGAAGGGTGTAGGATCAAGTTTGGTCTAGGAGAGAATTCTAAGGATAATCCACAGTCAGCTGAATACCTAAGCCTGAGTGGCCATCCTGTGGCCCGGGGCTGGCCCACCTGGGGCCCTGCCACCTGGAGGCTTCCTGGGAAGCCTCCCACTTTGGGCAAGAGTCAAATGCAGAGTTGTTCACTGAGGATCTGGTTTGAGAGGGACTGTTGAGGGCAGGAGAGTGTATTTATGCTGGGCGTGTCCCAGAAATACATCAGTAGCAGCCAGGGGAAAAAAGTCCCAAAATTCTTTGTGGTGTGTTTGCAAACCAACTTAACAGAGACTATTTTGACCCTGGTCAGTTTGAATCTCTCTCTGGCTAAAACAGCAGGACACAGGTTTCCTCTTTCTCTTGCAGCTGGTAGTGGGGTGTACATGGTGGATGAAGATCGAGGAAGCTTCATCTGACCAGTGTGGGTGCTGGGCTGTTGTCAAACATGTCCCTGAACTTCCTTCTCTTCTCAGGCAACCCCTGACCAGACGTCTAAGACAGGAAGGGCTCCTCTCCTCCCCTGCACTCCACTCGGGGTGCCAGCAGAGTCCATCAACCACTACTTAGACACGGTACTGACTTCTGAGAACACAAGGCTGTTCCTTCTCCCAGCATCTCCTTTTTACGTCCCTTACGAACCCTCCCCCCTAGATAACATCTTCCCCACCATCCCCCTCCCAGAGGGTCTCTGCCACCTTTCCCCGTGTGGTCAGTGGCTCCTCCCGCCCCTTCGAATGTGAATGGCCATCCTTAGTACCCGTGTTTAAGGAGAGCCAGCTGGTACGTTGTCAGGAAGCACTATTTAAAATGTGAATTGTTACAGAACAAATAAACACTGTATAGGAGCATACGTGTGTGCTGCTCACATTCTTTCCAGCCGTCAAGGACGGTGTGTTCTCCCTGATGGAAGAGAGAAGGGGCGAGGGGGTGGATGTGAGCCAGGTCTCAGGAGTGTCAGCTGCAGCCTGGTCTCTGGGGAAGCGTCCCTTGGGTTCTCCACTGGGGAACCGCTGTCCTGTCCGCATGGCCTTGGTGGGCTGGATTTTTGTTTTTGTTTTGCTGCACCCACTGCTTGTCGGATAGCTCAGTTCCCTGGCCAGAGATTGAACCCAGGCCATGGCACCGAAAGCCTGGCATCCTAAGCATTAGGCCACCAGGGGACTTCAGGGGGGC